>VURO01022908.1:0-18246 GCA_015108175.1 Pelvicachromis taeniatus
CGAGAGGCAGGAGGTGAACACGGCTGGGAGACATCAGGGCTAACGAGAACAAGGAAGCAAAACTGACACTACTGACAAGAGACAAGACCTTCAAAATAAAGCAGGAAACACAAAAGCACAGTGACAGACTCGGAGACATGACTAAACACAGGGGCTTGACTACATGGAAAGCAGAGGGAACACAGGCAGGGAAAAGTAACACAGAGACAGGACCCTGATAACAAACTTAATCAAAACATGGGAAAATAATCACAACTGCACACTTGAAAATCAGAACATAAACCATGGAGCACAATAGACCAAAACAGACCGCAAAAATACAGAACACAACGGTGATGGGGAAAACTAAACACACAACAAAGGGAACAAAGAGAAACATAAGGGCTAGGGGTCTGAACAGTACAAAATAATAATAAAGAACACAAGAAGGGCACAGAACCAGAGGGCTAGGAAACAATCAAAACTTAGAAATAAACATAACCAACACAAAACGCTGAGTCGCAGACTCAGGACCATGACACTATCAGCTTCCTGTTGTGCTCCAGTTTCAGATTGACGACGGCAGAAACCCCAAAGGTCGAGACAAGGCCATTGTCATTCCAGCTCACACCACCATCGCCTTCAGCATCTGTGAGCTGTTTGTTCGACTGGATGGACGGCTTGGTAGGAGGGCAATACATGCCAATCTTTGTTTATGAGATGAAGCACTTCAATCATTCGTGTGTGACAAAGAAGTTGCAGAGCATCGACTTTACACAGTGAAAGAGTGGGTGTGTTTTTGAATGGTGCTAGCAAAGTCACAGATGACTGCCCTGACTTTCAGCAAAAACCTGACTTCATCAGTGTCGTGGAAAAGGTTTAGAGCAGAGGTCTCCAACTCCAGGCCTCGAGGGCCGGCGTCCTGCAGGTTTTAGATATCACCCTGGGTCAGCACACCTGAATCAAAGGATGAGTTCATTAGCAGGTCTCTGGAGAACTTCAAGACACATTGAGGAGGTCGTTTAACCATTTAAATCAGCTGTGGTGGATCAAGGACACATCTAAAACCTGCAGGACACCGGCCCTCGAGGTCTGGAGTTGGAGACCCCTGGTTTAGAGGATCCAGCAGTTGTAAACTTGTATGAGTGCTCAGCTAAATCAGGAACTAAATCTAAATCTAATGGGTCTTTCTCTGGCTCAGAAGATTGAGGGCTTATGACAAAATGAGGGTAGCTATATTTTTTTCAGTTTCTCTGTGTCTGACTTTGAATTTCAAAATTTAATCTCTCAATCTTTTAGAGTAGTTTTAGGAGTACTTGTCAAAGGCCAGTTAGCTCAGGCGGTTAGAGCATGGTGCTAATAACGCCAAGGTCGTGGGTTCAACCCCCATACTGGCTAACCCTGACTTGTATGCTCTTCTTCTTTTAATGCCAAATAAAGGTCTGTAGTTTGATTTAGCTGACTAACCTCCACACAACATGCCCGCTGGACCAGCTCCTTTCTCGCCAGACCGCCACTACAGAGTGTTTAAAATTTTAACAAATCTACAACATTTCATAGACTACGTTGTTATTTGAGATATACAAAGCCAATAATGAAATGATTGACTTGTTACAAAACGTTCTTCTTCTTGTGTGTCAGACATTTGTGTGGCTCCGGAGTCACAGGGAGGCTTTGAGCGCGAGCAGATCAGGGAGCAGCTCGGCGGTTTCATCGGTCGCTTCTCCATGGGGCGACTACGCCGCTTCCTGTCTGGGATCATCTATGGAAACCCCTTTAGAGCAGGTAGGATTACAATATTTTACATTAAATAAACTGATCCATACTTCTACCACACCGAGTCCACTTTCATCCAACCCCTGTGTAGAGGACCGAACATTCGAAGAGCTCACCCACTCTGACACCTACATGGACGACATGGTGACCGACTACTATGAGAAGGCTGCCAGCATGACGGACATCTCCACCGCTTATTTGAGGGAAAGCTCACATACACGGGTCAACCTCCTCAAACACAACATCCCCAAGGGCCCCTGCGCACTTTGCGGGATGGGCAACCAGCGGCGGGAAACCGTCTACGGCTGCCTGGAGTGCTCGAACGGGGGCCAGAAATACGTCCGGCTGCATGTGGTACCCTGTTTTGATCTCTGGCACAAAACCTTGAGGTGAAAAAGGCCTTTTTTTTCTTATAAATGATACAAGTGCGACTGTTTGTCACACTGTCGTGAAAACTGGACCGACAGCCTCAACACGCCATTACTTCAGCCGCAGCCAAGTGATCCAGTAAAAGATGTAAACATAAACCTGGTGCTATCCGTAGCTTCGTGGTGTATCGTTTTCAGTTTCCCATTGGCACCAGCGCATTTCTACACGTGTGCTGTGTGTGTACTGTAGCTGCCAGCTGATTTATTATTAACTGAAGGCATTAAAAATAGATAGGAGGAGGGATCGTGTGAAGGCCGGTGAGGAACAAGTTCCAAGTGTGTCGCTGATGTTGAGTTTCTGTTTTAAATTTGTTTCGCTTCAGTTTTATTTTCCAATTTTGTTTTTGTTTCTTTTGTTGTTGTTGTTGTTGTTGTGTTTTTTTTAAGACATCAGCCATGTACTTCTAACATGCTAAGAAACAAAACTACACAAGGGCCATAAAGTCAGCAATGGTTATGTCCATATCTACTATTATCAAGGCTGTATGTATTCTTTCTAGGAAAAGTAAGGTGATGCAGGAGTAACATATTTCTGTCTTTGTGTTCTTATTTTTACTGATTATTTAAGAGAACAACTGGTTGAACACATCATTAAAGGTACTTGAAAATGTAAAATGTTGTGCCAGGTAGGTTTGGATAGATTATTTTCCTTTAACAGAATTAATTTGCTTTAATAAATGAAATCATTGTTTAAAAACTCACACTTCATTTACTCAGGTTACCTTTGTCTGATATTAAAATCTGTTTGATGATCTGAGAGATGTAAAAATGAAAAATATGCACAAAAAAAGTTCCACGTTTAAACATTTTGTATGGCTTAAAGTCTTTGTATGTACATTTAAAGAGAGCCATTTTGTACTTTTGTGTAATACCAATTTATACCACAAGATGGTGCAATGAGTCAGTGTAACCCCAGGCATGTCCAAAGTCTGGCCTCTGGGGCCAATCATGGCTGTAGATAAGATCTTATATGGCCCGTCGCCCCTACCATAAAATTTATTATTTACGGCCTGCAGACAAAAAGAAAATTAATAAAGTATAATTTCTCTTTTCACCTCATGGTGGCAGCACCATGATGTGCAACCAATGAATGTATAAAAGGTTTTTTACACTCACAAAATACACACAATAGTAAATAGTTTAAAATTGACCTGGGATACTGATATTCAGTAGCTTCGCTGGTGTTTCAGGTATTGCAGACAGCTTGATTTTTATGTTGTTTTTCTCTCCACATCTGAATGAAAGCTTGATTTATTTAGTTAAGGCTTGAACACACCTGATCAGCATAATGACGACTCTCGTGTTATTGAAAATAAATTGTAAAGCAAATAAATTAAAATGATGCTTCATAAAAGGCAAGTTGTGACACGTCTACTGACATCTAGTGGTGAGATTGTATACACTGCACCTTTAAAAAGCAGATTTACAATAAAGACCTGGGGAAAGATAAAGCCACCTTGGGGAAATGAGGAGAGTTAAAAAGAAACAGGCAGTCATAAATTAAGCATTAGCACAGGTAATGAAAACCACTGGTGAATCACTGCCCCCTAATAGTGAAGGATGTAGTCAAATTCTGCCAATGTTATTTACAAAAAGTACCTTTAAGATACCTTTAGAATTTATTTACTTATTTTTATTGCAAAAGCTGAACATCATTCTCTGGGATATTTGGTCAAATACTGTCTTTCCCAGTGACCAATACTTAGGTATATCTCAAAACACATTAAAGTCTCCCTTATGGGACTCGGATCTAAATGACCTTTAGTTGAATAAACATGATTGATTAAAAAAAAAAATAATTAAAATAATAGAGATAACACAGTCATGTCCAACATCTACAACAACAGTCCAACATGGTTTGTCACCATCCCGATTTATGAGTTATAAAAAAAATTATCCCCTATACTGACGTGTACACGTGTGATTAAGGGGGGAGCTATCCATTTAGCCTAAACTCTTTTTTTATGTTACTACCTTGTAATTTGACCTCCTTGTCACCAGAGGGCGACAAATTTTCCAAATCAACTCAAACCGGATGTATCGACTGTCAACAAAACGCGCACACGTGTGGAGGAAGAAGAAGCATGTTGGTCTCACGTTCATACACCGCCTGTGATATATAAAGAGTTAAAAAGAGAAGATTAATGCGCTGAAGTTAAGGAATATTTAGTAAAATGAAGTTTGCTTATAGGGTAAGTGCGCTGCTATTAGCTACTTTGCTAAAGTCGCGCTGCTTTGGCAGCGGGAATGCGTGCCAGACCAAACTCCATTTAAAAACTGTTAGATTTAATAAGTTATTCGATGTTGGAAGTGCTGTAAACATTCAAGTGTTTTTGCGTTCGGTGGTTTCTCATTCATAATTATTTCGGCTTATGTATATAATAACAAAATATCGGTGTGTGTGTGTGTGTGTGTTTGAATACATCTGCCCCGAATGTTGAATTCGCACGTTTTGACAGGAGCTGCATGCACGTGACTGATGATTAAAAGTAAAAGCGCTTTTCTTTTATTTTGTAGTTTTCCAATTTGCTCGGCGCAGTCTATCGCCAGGGGAATTTGAACTTCTCCAAAGATGGCAACGCTGTTATCAGTCCAGTTGGGAACAGAATCTCTCTCTTCGACCTGAAGAAGTAAGAATGACAGTCATATATAACATACAGGAAAGTGTTATCTGTAAAGCCCTGTCCCACAACACTTTTCCTCTCTGCCCTGCAGCAACACGTCGGAGACGCTGCCGTTCTCCATGACAAAGAATATCACCTGTGTGGGTCTCTCTCCTGATGGGAGCCTGGCGATCGTTGTGGATGAAGGTGCGAAGTATTTAAAGTTAAGGTCTTTTTTAAGACTCAGGACCACAACAAAATCCAAGCGTGTCTGATCGTGTTTGTGTCAAACAGATGGTGCAGCGGTGCTGGTCAGTCTCATCACCAGAGCCGTCCTTCATCATTTCCACTTTCACAAGCCTGTGAGCAGCATCCGCTTCTCACCTGATGGAAGGTAAGGACGTTCAAACTGCGCCGCTCATTTTGCACCACTTCTTCTTCTGTGGTGTTAGTAAGATACAGCTCAGCGGGTGTGCATGTGCAGTTGTGGTCAGACGTTTACATTCACTCATCGTGGGCATGAATGTGATGGTAATGTTGGGCTTTGAATGATTTCATTCGGTGCTGAAGGTTCAGCAATGTCATTTAACTTGACAAGACCTTTAAAAAGGAAGCAGACCCATACTGTGACCCTCAGATGAGAGGAAATTAGTTAGGATGTTCAGGAACCACCAAAGGCTCAAGTCTGTCCAAAGTGAAGTCAGATGGACCGAGAGGGTGCCGACCAAGATACAAGAGTCCTCCAAAATTGACACTTTTAAGCACGACTGAAGTTTGCAGATGCTCACATGGACAAGCCAAAACGTTTTATGGTCAGACGAGACAAATATGGAGCTGTTGGCCACAGAGAGGTATGAGAGGTATGTTTGTAGGAGCGAATGTGAGGCTTTCAAACCTCAAAGCATGGAGGTGGTAGCATCATGCTCTGGGGCTGTTTTGCTTTCAGTAATACCCACACATTGCACAAAGTGGATGAAATAATGGAGGACCACCACTACCTCCAACTTCTTCAACATCGCCTCAAATTAACAGCTACGTGGTTGAAACTTGGACAAGTTTTGGAATTAATAAAACAAACATGGAGCTTCTGGCATGGCCTTCCCAAAACCCCGACCTCCACCCTTTTGAAAATTTGTGGACTCCACTTAAAAGCCGAGTGTGTGGCAGGTTATACCAGAAGATCGTTGGTGGCTCAGGGTGAAGTGTGTGATCTGGGCGCAGCTTACTCAGGGACATTTAACCAAACATGAGTGGAGGTCTCTGTGGTTTAAAGAAAATCCCAAATAAAGTCAAACCTGTGAACCCACTTCTTGTTTTTTTTAAAGTCATTAAAGACGTGTGCTGTAAAATCATTCTCTGGAGAGAAGAAAAATTATTCTGACGAGTGTTTGCTGCATTTTTAATTTGTAGGAAGTTCATTGTAACGAAGGAAAACGTCGCTCTGATGTACCACGCTCCTGGGAAGAAGCGAGAGTTTAACGCCTTCGTCTTAGACAAGAGCTACTACGGTCCCTACGATGAAACCACCTGCATCGACTGGACAGACGACTCCAAGTGAGTTTGTCGAACATGAGAGTGCAGAAGAAGCCTGTACCTGGGCAGGAACACATCGTGACCGTGGCTTTTTCCTTCCAGGTGTTTTGTGGTGGGCAGCAAAGACATGTCGACGTGGGTGTTCGGTGCAGAGCGCTGGGCCAACCTGATCTACTACTCCCTGGGTGGACACAAGGACATCATCGTAGGCTGTTTCTTCGAAAAGGACAGCTTAGATGTAGGTTTACTTCTGCTAATGTATGTATACACATGTATGTGTTTCTGTGTGTTCATCCGTCGTGCGCATGTTTACCCAGCTGTACACAGTGAGCCAGGACGGGACGCTGTGTGTGTGGGAGAGCGACACCGAGCTGGACGGCCTCGTCCTGAAGAAGAGCCAGGACAAACCCAAGCTCCCGAGACAAGGCGGGGGAGAGGAAGAAGAGGAGGACGAGGAGAGGGATAAGGTGGAGGGAGAGGAGGGAGAGGTGATCAGAGGGAAAGTTGAAACCGCCAAAGAGAGAGAAAAGAAGAAAAATGTTCGATACAAGATGATGAGCAAGTAAGACGCTTCGAATTTCCAGATTCTTCTCCTGGTTTGTCTGTAATTGCACTTCTGATTTTATAACTGCTAAAGTTTGTTTATTTCTGCTTATTTATTTAATCAGTCGAAACAAATGATGCTTTGTGGCATCAAAAACTTCTATATATTCAGTGACATCATACAGAGTAAAGTTCGGATCACAGTTTTCTCTTTTGTTTTATCCTATTGAGCTTTCATAACTTCATAACTTACAGGAAGTGAAAATTTCAGGGCTGGAAAAAACATTAAGCTCTGTTTGTTTGTACGAACTTCCTGATTCTTGAGCTTTTTGCTCACAGGGTTAGTTTTTTTTATGCTTACCTTGTAATTTTAAGCTCTGGCTGTATTTATCATGAACTTCCAGCTCTGTAACATTAATAAAAGACAATGCTGGTGTTCGGATTTTAGTGAGGTCAAAAAACAGCTTTTTGTTTTCCACGTTCAGACACTTTTTCAACAAAGAAGGGGATTTTAACAACTTGACGGCTGCTGCGTACCACAAACCGACCCACATCCTTGTCACAGGCTTCGCCTCTGGGATATTCCATCTGCACGAACTTCCAGAGTTTAACCTCATTCACTCCCTGAGGTGAGAGAAAAGCTGCGGTTTGTTTTAAAAAGTTACAGGACAGATGTGTTTTCTCATCTGACTGTGTGGATGTGTCTCCCTGCAGTATTTCAGACCAGAGGATTGCCTCGGTGGCTATAAACAGCTCTGGAGACTGGATCGGCTTTGGATGCTCGCGTAAGAATTTGTTGCTTTTTACGTGTGTGTGTGTGTGTGTGTGTGTGTGTTAGCTTACTGATGTTGCTGAGTAAAACTTATAAAGGTAAACTCATCGATTGTTTCAGGGATGGGTCAGCTGCTGGTGTGGGAGTGGCAGAGCGAGTCGTACGTGTTCAAGCAGCAGGGACACTTTAACAACATGGCCTCGCTGGCTTACTCTCCAGACGGACAGTACATCGTGACCGGAGGGGACGACAGCAAAGTGAGTCTCAGGCTGAAGCCTTAAACTTGATGTGTCGGTGCTGAGGCACTAGAACAGGGGTGGGGAACTCCAGACTTCAACCTCTGCAGATTTTAGATCTCACCCTGGCTCAGCACACCTGAATCAATCGATTAGTTCGTTACCAGGCCTCTGGAGAACTTCAAGACATGTTGTGGAGGTCATTTAGCCTTTAATTCAGCTGTGATGGATCAAGGACACATCTAAAACCTGCAGCACACCGGCCCTCGAGGCCTGGAGTTCCCCACTCCTGCACTAGAAGAAGGTTAAAGAATCGGGTTAGTGAAGATGGTAAAAACCCTTTGTTAAGTCTTGCGTGGGATTTAAAGCTTTACACCGAATATGATTCGATAAATGAAGACTCGAGGACGCGTCTCTGACTCTACGCTGTGTTGTTAAACTCCTGAAGGTGAAAGTGTGGAACACCAACACCGGCCTCTGCTTCGTCACCTTTACCGAACACACCAGCAGCGTCACAAACGTCACCTTCACCTCCAGCGGCTTCGTCATCGTCAGCGCTTCTCTGGACGGGACGGTCCGAGCCTTCGATCTGCACAGGTGGGTGCTGGCGGCGAGGACCGGGCTGTGTTCTTTTAAAAGCGTTTAAAAGATGCTTGAGGATGTATTCCTGTAATGGTTTTTGCAGGTACCGAAACTTCAGGACATTTACGTCGCCTCGGCCTGTGCAGTTCTCCTCCCTCGCAGTAGATGTCAGCGGGGAGCTGGTGTGCGCAGGAGCTCAGGATTCCTTCGAGATCTTCCTCTGGTCCATGCAGACAGGCAGGCTGCTGGAGGTAGGCATCGTGCTTCTTTTTAATCACTCTGCTTTTTCATCCTTCCTTGATTGAAGCTGCCAGGATCACTCAGATTAACACTTCCTTCCTGCGACCGGGCAGGTCCTGGCGGGTCACGAGGGTCCGGTGAGCTGCCTCTGTTTCAGTCCGGTTCAGTCCGTCCTGGCCAGCAGCTCGTGGGACCGCACCGTCCGGCTGTGGGACATGCTGGACAGCTGGCAGACCAAGGAAACGCTTCCCCTCACATCTGACGGTAAACGCAGATCCTTCGCGAAGCCATCAGTGATTCGTATTGTGATTTGGGTGTTTTTTAATGCTGCCACTAGGGGGCGCTATTCAGAAAGATTCTGGTTGTTTTCCTTTCTTTTTTTTCTCCCCCTGAAGTGAGCGAGTATGTAATCATGTAATGTTTGTCTGTTTGTTCGCAATCTAGCGTTCACAGTTTTTAAGATATGATGTTGAACCTCTGTGTGACGGTAGATGGCGGTAACCGCTCGAGCTGATTTCATTTTGGTGAAAATTGGGTCCAAGTCAAGGTCGCGCCAAACTGAAAATCAGGAACAACTTTTTATCAAACTTCCCAAAAATGTACTGGGCCTCGGGGGACATGAGTACCTAGGTTTATTATGCATTTGCATTTGGGGGACATCAGCACTTTCTTTGAGCTCTACAGCATCATATGACTTCACAATGACACAAAAGATTAATACGCTATACTGGATTTACATATTATTAGCGCTGACATCAGCATAAAACACCAAAGTTTCAGCTTAGCCCTTGCCCTTCAGGCCGACTTCTCTCAGTGCTCTTGTTTGTTGTGTTTGTTTATGTAAAATTCTGCCTCCCTCACTGTGTTTTTCTGTCTTTTCTTCCTCAGGCTTGGCGGTGACGTACCGCCCTGACGGTCAGGAGTTGGCGGTGGCCACTCTTAACGGCGAGCTCTCTTTCTGGAACCCGCACACGGCCACGCAAAACGGCTCCGTGGCTGGACGACACGACCTGCAGACGGGCCGCAAGGAGACGGATAAAATCACAGCCAAGCAGTCCGCCAAGGGCAAGTGAGTGGACGGGATCCCAGCCTCAGGTTTGATTCCCTCTGGTTCAGATCATCTTGTTTAATGTGACTTTTTTTTTTCTCTCCTCTCTCTCGTTTAGGTCGTTTACATCACTGTGTTACTCTGCGGACGGGGAGTCTGTTCTGGCTGGGGGCCAGTCCAAGTTTGTCTGCATCTACAACGTCAAGGAGCAGATGCTCATGAAGAAGTTTGAAATCTCCTGCAACCTGTCCTTCGACGCTATGGAGGTGCGACCTCAAAGTCTGCTCAGCGAGTATATTTCCATGTCATATGACTGCAGCGTACATATTCTGGAAAAAAGAAAAAAAAGATGTATAGTTAATGGTTGAGTTTTCAAGGAGACCAGGCAAACCCAAAATAAGAATATTTTTTAAAGCGTATGTTAGATGACTAAAGATGGATGGATCAGACGCTTCATGTACATCTTTAGTCCTTGAAGAGGTTTTAATTATGGCAAGTTTCACTTATCCTGTTGTCCTGCTTCTCCTTCAGGAGTTCCTGGACAGGAGGAAGATGACAGAGTTTGGCAGCCTGGCTCTGGTGGATGAAGGAGCCGGGGATGGAGACGGAGTCAGCATCAGCCTCCCTGGAGTCAGGAAAGGTATCACCCTCACACAAAGTCTCAGACCAGTTTTTATAAGTCGTTAGTTTGCTACAAGGTGCAGTAGATAGAAGTGCTGATTGCTGTGTATGTATATCATGGAGGACTAAAACTGCCAGAATTAAAAATACATGAACTTTAGTGAGGATTTTAATATATTTTAATCTATTTAGATGATTACAAATGTCAAAATTTCTCTGACTTTGACCTTGAATTGATCAACAAAGAGGGAAAAAAACTTCACTTTAATGCACATTTTGAATTACATAGAAGTTTGTTTTTTTTTCTTCTGCTAAAAGTTTTGAGTTGACTTTAACTCCAGGACCAAAGCATGAAACTCTCCCTGCTGCTGGCTTCTCCTGAGAACGGGATGAAACCAGAATCTCAGTTTCTTTGTTTTCCCATTTAGAGACATCACGACCAGCTCATCGTATCGATACAGGAACAGCAAATATCGATATCTTATTAAATACATTTAAGAACTCTGAACAAGCCGGCTCTTCTCACTGGTCTGAGATAAGCCAAGCTTGCGTTAAATCAACTAAAATCATCCAACACTCAATTGTGGGAGTTTCAATTCTAAGACAATGAATAACTATTGATCCCAGAGGGAAAATCATAAAACTAAAAAAATAAAAATTCTTGTTTATGATAAGAATTCTGAGTAGGTTGTAGGAATCAGATACTTATTTCAGTCAGTGACGTGCAAATCAGCAAATACATGTTGTAAATAAGGGGTGTGTATTGGCAAGAATCTAGCGATACAATATGTATCATAATACAGGGTAGACGATACGATATATTGCGATACTAAAAGTCAGACGATATTTGTGTTTAATAGGACTAAATTTAATTAGGAAAACTCACAGTAAACAGTCCAAACTGTTAAATGCTTGACACGAGCCATCTGAAACAAAAACACTCTCTAAGTTTAAAATGAATGGAGAAATTAGCATCTGCCTTATTAGAAGTCATGTCAAATAAACAAACAAAAACTACTTTACTGAAATATCAACTGAGTACCTTTGCAGCACTGTCACTTTGACTTCTTGGTACTTCTTGGTGGCAGAGCAATGTCCCCGATGTGTTGTCGGGAAGGAACGGTGTAACGGGGCTCCAGCGTTATAATCATATTACGAAATCCTTTATTCTCCACAACACTCAGAAGGCGCATGTGTTTGCAAATAAAAACAAGTACTGACTGCGTTATTTTTGCTGCACGAGTTGAAGTTGCTGGAAAAGTTAACTTCTTCAATTGTCCGTTGAGCGGGATCACCTCGTTTCATTTTAAAATTAGCATTTGACGCTACGTTGCTAGTTAGCTAGCACAATTGGCCACACATTCACTGTTCTACTTCGTTGGTTTTGGCAAACTAGACTCTTCTACAGTTATCGCGAGACCTCGTTTTTCCGTCAACGTGAAGGCGGTAAAAACTGCAAACAAGTGGCCGACGTTTGAATTGCAACATACAAAAGAAATAAACAGTAAATGCACGTAATTTTTCAATTTAAAAAATCGATAACGTCGAGTTTGAATGTCGATTCAGTATCATTGAACGAAATATCGCGATATTTTGATGTATCGATATTTTCTTACATCCCTATTGTAAATGTAGATAAATGTAATGTGTTCTTTCTGGAATTTTCACTCTGTCATCAGTCTGTAGGTTTTAGTTTAAAAAATAGTTATCTCACTTTGATTATTTATTTATTGATCTTATTGGATAAAACAGATTTATTTTGTTTTGTAAGGCTTGTGGCGCCTTTTACAAAAAAGTCTCTTGTGCATTATTCACTGATGTTTTTTCTCGACTCTCACTGATTCTTGTCTTTGCTCATCCGTAAAGGTGACATGAGTTCCCGTCACTTCAAACCAGAGATCAGAGTGAGTTCGCTGCAGTTCTCCCCTACTGGTAGGTGACAGAATTACAGCTTGGAGTAGACGGTTTCATAATGTTATCCTGTGAACACTGAGACGTTGTCCTTCATCACAGCAGTTTTTCATGTTTTTGCTGCTCCCTTCCCCTTGTTTAAATCTCATGCAGCAAATTTTGCTGGACACCAGCGAAGGGCGTATGAAAACCACGCGTCCCGTTACAGACGATTTTTGTCGGCCGGTTAGTGAAGTCGTTGTCCTCCTCCTCAGGTCGCAGCTGGGCGGCCACCACCACCGAGGGCCTGCTGGTCTATTCCCTTGACGGGTCCCTGGTCTTCGACCCGTACGACCTGGATCTGGACGTGACGCCGGCCAGCATACGCAAGCAGCTGCGCCTTCAGGAGTGGGCGTCGGCCATAGTCCTGGCGTTCAGACTCAACGAAAAAGCCCTCAAGCAGGAAGTGTTGGAGAAAGTCCCACACGAGCAGAGTGAGGGAATTTAACCTTATTTAACATTTTGAGTTCCTTTTTTCACCTGGAAACGCCCGAGTGATGTGAGCTGTGCATCCTTCTCGTCTAGTCCCGGTGGTTTGCTCCTCTCTTCCTGACATTTACGTCGAGAAGCTGCTGGGCTTCATCGCCACGTGTTTGGAGAAGTCAGGCCACTTGCAGTTCTACATGACCTGGGCCCAGAACCTGCTCATGCTGCACGGACAGAAGCTGAAGAACAGGTGTGCCCTCAGGCTCTCATTCACGTCACAGACTCAAACGGCATGACTGTAAGTGAACAGAAGATGACAGACACAAACTTTTCAATGCATCTGCTTTGGCGTGCAGGTCTGGAGCCATCCTGCCCACACTGCAGGCGCTACAGAAGAGCATCCAGAGGCACTTCGACGACCTCTCCAAGCTGTAAGTTACAAATCCTCTGAAATGTTGTTCCTTTGCTCAGATACAGCTGAACAGGTCTGAACGTGTGCTTTGTTTCTGTAGCTGCGACTTCACCATGTTCAACATCCGCTACGCTGTGGCCCTCTCAAAGCAGAGAGGCTTAAAGAGGGCAGCTGAGGAGGAGACAGAGGACCAGGAGGAGGAGGAGGAGGAGGAGGATGAAGAGCTGTCTGAAGAGATGAGCGAGGCCTCTTTAGAGGATGCAGAAATGATGCTGTAGGCTGCCTCAGTGCCACAGCATGACACATGTTGGACTGTAAAAGAAAAACAGATTTTTGAGTACTTGGATGTGATGTTTCAGAGTTCTTTTATAATTAAATTCATATCTAACTGTGGATGGTTTTATGTTGTCTTTGGTTTAATCAGCGCCGGGTTAAAATGTCACCGTATATTATTATTGTTATGTTTTTCTAGCAGGTATATAGAACATTTATAAACAAACGTTATCTACAATATTATGCAAAGGTCTTGCGCATCTCCATCTTTTCGCTAGGAAAATGTGAAATGGATGCAGTGATTTGTTTATCTTCAGGAATGGTTCTCCAGGCTTCTTTTCTCTTCTTTGGATGTTTCTGCCTTTTGTTCTGTTCTTTGTCGACATGATCCCACACTGCTTCAATAATGTTGAGGTCCGAGCTCTGGGGAGGCCGATCCATGATAGTGTTTCACTGTGTCGTTTTCTATCCAGGTGTGACTTTACTGCAGTGTGTTTAGGATCATTGTCATGCTGGAAAATTAAGCTGTTACTAATCTGATGCTTTCCAGATGTTATTGCATGGTGCATCAAAATCCCATCGTACTTTTCTGAGTTCTTAATTCATCGTTTGACAAGAAACTGGCAACCTCTCTCTGCCATGAGAGGTTGCCAGTAATACATGCCTAAAGATTCTATTTAAATCTGCATCTTTGCCAAGTTGTTTATTATGTGTAGACACAAACTGGTTCATCCCTTGAGTTAGGGTTTTTTGTTATGCTTGAGTCAGTCGTAGGTCAGTGGCAAAAAAAATAATAATTCCCCTGAAAATGTTCAGGTACAAGAATTGGACTGAACATGAGTGAAAAAGAAACGCTTTGAAAGACCTTCAGAAAGCCTGGAGAACTAGTGCTCAAGAGCATTTAAAATGACAAAAGTCCGGATGTAAAATATAAATGTTATTTTAAAAAATACCGTGGCACGAAGCTAAAATATATATGTAATACACTTACGCTACCTTAACCGGAAAATATACGGTATTTTTCCGGATGTTCAGTCGAGCTGCGCATCGTGATTGGCTGAATCTTCAGCTCCCTGTCGTGGTCGTGGGCGTAGGAGCGGAAGGGGCGGAGTTAATTCCAAAATGAGGGAAAATAAGAACATGTCCGAGTCCCCTTCTCAAGCGGGAAAAGAAATACCGGCAAAAAAGCAAAAGCTGAGCAGCGACGAGAACAGCAACCCCGACTTATCAGGAGACGAGAACGTAAGCTTTTAAACAGTGTTTGGCCGCAGATGAGCCGTGTAGCGCTTCTGACCAGTTAGCCTTGTGCTAAAGTAGCCGACGTGCTAAAGGCTTAGCTAGCATCTTTGTTCATTCACACCGGCTGGGTTTAAACAGCTGGAACTATCAAACATATTCACTGTGGACTATTTTGGTGTCTTCAAATACATTTTTCCGCACGGGGTTCTTCCAAGTTAGCGCACACGTGTTTTTGTGCTAAGACTGGAATTGTTCACGTGTAAACCTGGGCTAGCCTAACCAAACAGCATCAAGCAGCTAAATAATAAAATAAATACGGAGAAAAGGGTAGTGTTTTTCGGATGGCTTGCTCAAGAATGGTTTTCAATTAAGCTTTGATTGTGAGAAGAATGTTACAGAGCTTTATGAACTGAGTGATGAGGAATGTTATTGTAGCAGACTGGGCCAACCACGGCCATCTTCACTCCTCTCCTCCCCTCTTGTGTTTAAACTACCCCAATAGTTTGGAAGTGATACGCTTTTGATTTATTGTGTGCCAAAAGCGCACTGTTGAGAAAATAGCAAGGCAAAAAACGTGTTTACAATGGCTTCAACACATCAGGCACGCTTTGTGAGTGAGTGATCATGTTCTGGGCTCAGTGCGCATGTTTTTGTAGAAAATAACACGTTTGTTTGTGTTGCTGCTGTTTGTATTGCAGGATGATGCGGTCAGCGTTGAGAGTGGCACCAATGCAGAACGCCCAGACACACCCACCAACACCGCCAATGCCCCTGGCAGAAAGAGCTGGGGCAAGGGAAAGTGGAAGTCAAAGAAGTGCAGATATTCTTTTAAATGCGTCAACAGCCTGAGGGTGAGTACGTCCAGCACACTAGACAGTGTGCAGAGCCCAGAGGGATTTACTCTGGTTATGACAATCAAAAGGTCCATTTTGTGTCAGCAAATGTCCTGCTAACACCACTAAAGGAAGCCTGCAGTACAAAAAACAATGTAGTCACGGGTAGCAGCAGACTGTGTGCAAAAGAGGTGAAGAGGAGAGTACAGGCAGCGTGGAGTGGGTTGATTTGTGACAGAAGGATGGCAGCAAAAGTCAAAGGGGAAGTTTACAAGATGATAGTGGAGACCTGCTATGATCTCTGGGTTGGAGACGGTGCCGCTGACATAAAGACAGGAGGCCGAGCTAAAGATTTTCATTGGCAGTTACCAGAATGGACATGATTAGAAAGCAGTGCATCAGAGGGACAACAATTTACAGACAAGTGGTCTGGATATGTGCAGAGGAAAGACTGGGTATATTGAACTAAGGATGTTGAAGATGGAGCTCGAGGAGGAAGTGAAGGAGGACGTGCTGTGGGTTGTTTTGTCAGAGGAGGATGCCAGGGTGGCAGATGATCCGCTGTGGTGTGGCGATCACTAAAGGCAGCAGCTCAAAGTGGAACAACACAGATGAGAAATTCTAATTATTTATAGAATATTGTCAATAATATTCAGTCAAAGTTTTAAGCTTAAAGCATATAGTTAGGGTGACCATGATTCCACCCTTATAGTTACTGGAATGGGTCTAGGCTGCTGGGGGATTCCCATGATGCACTGAGCATATCTTTGCTCTCTGTATGTTTTATAAACCAGTGTGCACTGAATCATTAGTTATTGTTAATCTCTGCCAGTGTCTCTTTGTCCTGTATTTCTCCCCTCACTTCCACCCGATCGTGACAGATGCCCGCCCCAACCTGTTGGGTTTTTCCTTCCCACTGTCCCCAAGTGCTTTTTCATGGGGAGTTGTCTGATTGTTGGGCTTTTCTCTGTATTATTGTAGTGTCTTTACCTTACAATATAAAGAACAACATCTGTATTTGTCTCAGGAGGACCATGGCCAGCCGTTGTTTGGAGTCCAGTTTAACTGGCACAGCAAGGAGGGAGACCCGCTGGTGTTCGCTACAGTCGGGAGTAACAGGGTAAATAAATCCTCAGTTATTTTAAAATAAATGGCCCCATTTGGGTTAAATTGCTTATTTCTGTAGTGGGTCAGCATATTACCTGAAGCGGGAAAGTCCTCAGTGATCCGTTAACTGCTGTTTGTGCAATGCGTTGTTAGGACTTTTCAAAGCTCATTATTAAATACCCAGAAAGGCAATAAAAGCATCAGATTTACCAGCGTATAACAACAAGCTTCAATGTCCTCGCTGATTTGCAATGACTTCTTTATCCATTTATAGTGTTTGACAATAGAAGGAACATTTAAAATGTCTTTTAAACACTGATTATTCATGAACTTGATCACCTCTTGTATCTATGCTTCTCCAGGTAACTCTGTATGAATGCCACTCTCAAGGAGAAATCAGACTCCTGCAGTCCTACGTTGATGCAGACGTATCCTTTCTCATGCTTCCTAAATCCTTCTTTGGTCTCATTTGTCAGTTTTCCTAACACACAAACAGTCCCGCAGTTTTGCTTTTAAATACTTCTTTATTGCTTTGATGACAGAAGGGCAGTCTAGACGGGTTTAATGCCCCGACACCTGAGCTGAAGTCTTAACAGTGAGGATTAAGATACCTGTTTTTTTTTCATTATCTGTCAATCTGGAGCTGCAGCTGAGAGCAGAAAGTATGCAGTGTAAAAAGAAAAGAGTTCAGGGGGTACAGAGAAGAAGAGCCGCTCGTTTGTGCTGGAGTTTTAGTGACTCTTTGCAGCTGACAGCTGAGTGTGTGTTAATGAAAGGTAAGTGTAGATTCTGTTCAGGTTTCCTTGACTCATCAAAGGCAGACGAGAACTTCTACACGTGCGCCTGGACCTACGACACCAACACGAGTCACCCCCTGCTGGCTGTGGCCGGGTCCCGCGGCATCATCCGGGTGATCAACCACATCACGATGCAGTGCATCAAGGTAACCTGTCAGTCTTACCAAATGTGAAAATCAGTAAGAACCTTTATGGGTCTTGTAGTTAGTAGCACAAGGTTGGATCAGTTACAAAGGATGCGATTGGTCTGTGTGTTTCCTGCGTGCAAACATTGACCCCCATGAAGACAAAGGAGGAAGATTAAAATAAACCTTACTGGACCAAATAGAAACATCCCGTCAGAAGGTGCCATGAGATTTACTTTGTTTGTCCCAAAGATGTTGTGATGGAGGGCAAATAAGGTTGATATGTTGTGTGTGAAGTAGGGCTGGGACAATACGTCGACGTAAAAAATTTGCGTCAATGCGTCATCACTTTCAAAAACACACCTGGCGGCAGCGAGTAGCAGTAACATGTCGACTTAAACCACGCCCCCCGAACACGCAGTTCTACAGTATGGGGATATTTTAACCGAAAAGGAAGTGATTCAGTCTTTGCCGGCTTTGTAAGGTGGAAATGGCCGCTCATAAAACGACCGTAAGTTTTCAACTTTTTTACTAACGCTGGTTTTTACCCTTTAATTCATCCAGACACCCCCCACGTAGACACACACTCAGAGATAAACACCCAACCTCCGTAAATGCAAAACTAATTTAAGCTGCTTAGCAGTAACATATATCATTAGATTCATTGATGCATCAAAACATTCATCACTAGATTCATCGATTTGGAAAATAATCGTTTTGCCC
>VURO01022910.1:0-11142 GCA_015108175.1 Pelvicachromis taeniatus
CAGCATGTCTGTTATCCTGTCTTCCTTCTTTCACCCCAACCAGTCGCAGCAGATGGCCGCCCCTCCCTGAGCCTGGTTCTGCCGGAGGTTTCTTCCTGTTAAAAGGGAGTTTTTCCTTTCCACTGTCGCCAAAGTGCTTGCTCATAGGGGGTCATATGATTGTTGGGTTTTTCACTGTATGTATTATTGTAGGGTCTACCTTACAATGTAAAGCGCCTTGAGGCGACTGTTGTTGTGATTTGACGCTATATAAATAAAATTGAATTGAATTGAAGTCAAGTTGCCCGAGATTCACAGAATTTACGGAAAATGCACTATTTTGCGATTTATATCGTTATCGGGATAAGAAATGTCTTATATATCGGGATATGAGATTTGGGTCATATCACACAGCCATAATGGTAAGAAAAATCACAATGCTTAAATCCAATTAAAATGACGTAAGAAATACTGGATGAATAACCTAAGCAGTCTCGCAAGCAGCGCTAGAAAATAAACCATCTTTATTGTTTATAATCCATCTTTAATATAATTACACTGCAGTGCAATGTATCCTTTTTAGACACTTTGGTGGCTTCATTAATCTTCATTAAAGAGACAGAAATCTGTCAGACAACAGTCTCTTTCTTGGTCACACTTAGAGCTTCATTCAGAGATACTTAAACCTTCACACACAGTAGTGACAGAGAAAGCCTGTGATATTTTACATATGTGCAAAAGAGTTGCTACGCTTTGTGCCAACAAGCATTGTCGGTTGTACTTCTGAATGTGTGTGCATTATCCTGAAGCTGAGAGAAAGCTACACCCCATTCGCTGTGCACAGAGACAGCTTTCTCCTCTGGATTGGGACAGACAAATATCTCAGGCTTATTGTACTTTGTGAACAGACATGGTTTTAATGTACCGTACTGTAAACGCACTGTTTATGTCATGAGCAGCTGTAATGCTGCGCATGCCTCCTCACTAATGCAAATGGACAAAAATTAGACTGAAAGGTGCTAAAAAAGACCTACTAAGATTGCTTTTGCAACTTGTATGAAAATGTGAAAACAGCATTGTTTCACATCTGGAAGCTGATGAATTTAGATTTGGATGTAGATTGAAAACAAATCTCTTTTTCAAGAGAGATCTGGCCGAGAGGGGAGCAGAAAATGTAAACATAAGAAACGAGTACAAGTGATATTCAGTGTGGGCAAGTGAACACAAACAGTAACACGGACTCGGATCATATGCGATAACATATCAAGAACAAGAGCATCAAAACAAATCACACTCATACTAAAGAGAGACATTTTCTCGAGCCTTTAAAATGGACGTAAACTCCACCACATTTCTAACAATTTCAGCTCCTTCTGTAGATTATTGCACAAAAAAGTTGTTAGAGAAAAGAAAAGAACACCCCCCCCCAAACTCTGCTCGGATAAACGTTTGTAAAATACCATAAGAGCAAAAGCCGTACTGGTTGTGATTTTTACACATGTCTGCAAATGAAACAAGACTAAACAAGACTTAAATACATGTCATTCACTTCCTATAAATGAATTTTATTTTTTTTTACTACTCCATTAGCTGAGTTGATGGGGACATTTGTCACATGTCATTACCCCCTCTCTCCCTCAGTTTAATCTAGATAATCAAATACACAATAAGGACAAACAAAATCACAGTATTGGGACTGAAAGTAAAATACTGATGACAGAATCCTGCGAAAGCTTTACGGTGCCAATTTTACCGCATTTCCACCTGCCAGTCGCGACAGATCATTGTAACATCTGTAAGCAGCATGTAGTAAAAGACCTATTAGAGAAAGACGTTGAGAAATGAAATCTGGGTAAAGATTTCAGCTTTCCAGTCAGTCTAAGGGGCCTCTTATTCCTCTTTTTGCACAAGAGCACAAGGCACCTTAAAAACACATGCACTGCGACACATGTTCTTCCGTTTGAGGAAGTGTCCATCACATGTCTCTAATGTGCCTTAAAATTAGCACACACTTTTTTGACTGTAACAAAAACAACTGTTTGCTGTATAACACACTCATAAATAATAAAAATAGCCCAGAGACATTTTTAAACCCTTTATGACCCGAGTATCGTACAGGACACCTGGACATATTTTGTCATTTTGACTATAAAATTACAAAATAATTCTCATCTTTCCGGAATTTAGAGAATTTTCTCTCTAACCCAAAAATGGTTGAGTAGATCATGTAACATGAAGCCCACACTGTAAAATCTAGGCGGAGCTGATTTTTCTGTCTGTGTTCAGACAGCATTAGGTTGTGAATGCTTTGTGCTACGGTGAATTACCAAATATCCCCATAAAGCTCGCCTTCTCCTCTTACCGGAACTGTTTGAATTTTGTCTCTAGCAAAAACAGTAATGGACTTACAGTCCTTTAAAGAGAGTTTGGAAAAAATGGGCCTGCCGATGGATCGAGGGTAAAAATGAAAGAGCTTAAAGGGCTCTTCCACGAATGGAAGGAGAGTCCTCCTTGACGATTCATCAGACTTCGCCCTCCATGCTGTCACTGATGACTAAGGTCAGGAAAGCAGGTAGCTAAAGGCTTATTCCATATTAGTGCTGACATGCTCTGCTGAGGGCCTTCTCTCCTTAATACACAAATGAACACAGCCTACTTCTGCTGCATCTGAAGGATTGGCCCAGAAAAGAAGACTCTCCGCATACTGATCAAAGACGCAAACGGACAGCAACCCCACACACATATGAACATGTGCGCTCCATGTACTAGAAAGCGCTCAGAAGCAGACTGGGAGGAACTGCCAATCATTTCCAGTTGTACTGCAATGTCAAAACATCACCTCGGCGCGGAGCATCAGCTGCTAACCAACAGACCAAAAACTCATCTGTGCAGAATTTTGCTTGGGTCAGCGATTTCTCTCCAGCAAACTCGACAGGCGGAAGGCGATATCAACCAGGTAGGCTGGACGCGGGGCTGATCCAGACATGAACCTTTACCTCTGGCCCAGCAGAAAGATGGGAGGGCGTGCACTCCCAGTAGAAATACACACTGCGCGTCATCTTCTCAAGTATGACCAGTCAGCTCCCGTTCCCTTCTCTTCATATGCAGGCGGCTCAATCCAACGTACACACAAAGATCTGGTTCAGCTGAATGGCCTAAATAGCAGCAGAAGCTCCTGGCCACGGCGGCTCAGACCAGCTGAATGGTCCTCATTGTGTCCACCACAGTCACAGGGGGCTCGCAGAAATGAGTTGTGTTTTAAGAGGCCATTTGGCAGGCCAGTGTTCTTATCCGAGCAACGCAGGAACAGGCATTTCCACTTGCTTCAGATGAGGGCTTGTTATGGACTCAAGGAAGACGGCCTATGAGGCATGCATCCAGTCACAAAGGGACTCACAGGCTTATACATACATGGACGTGAAATGGATAAGACTTTATACCACCACCACCCCCACCCACTTTTTCCACTACACTTAGTGTCTCGCAGCTGGAATTTAAAAAGCATTGCATTCATAAGCCATGATGTCAGACGAGCATGTGTTGAAGTGTAAGCGTCAACACCAGAATAATGGGAATATGCCCGCTTCTTGTACCAACTGGTTTTTGAACCTCGTGTTTCTGATGGGTGCTCGAGTGAGACAACAACAACAACAGAGATGCAGAGTTTGAAAAGCAGTTCCTGTTTGCAAGAAATGCATTACTGTGCAAGTGTGTAACAGACCAAAAATAATGGTGACATGCTGCTAACCACAAAGATTAACCACAAGCAAGTTCCAATTCTGGTAAATAATCATAAATAACTCCATAAAACATGTATAGCCAACACAGGCAAAGCATATTTGCATGCTTAAAGTCATAAATATCAGTATAGTTTGCTATATAGAAGAATGTCTCGGAAGTAAAAATGATGCAAAACAACAAATAAATTCAACCCAAAAGACACCCTGAGATTTTAATGCTTGTTTATTATTATATAGTTATGTCTTTGTTTTATCCGTCAGCTGTATCTGGTTCTTATCTATATTTTCATATTGTATATATAAATGCTACCAAACAACCAGAGAGGGAAGATGAAAATCAGCCTGTAACTGGCCAAACCTGACTCCAACTGCTCATGTTAATTATTGTGCCATGTACCCTTTTATAGAAAATGAGCATAAAGACGAAGTAATAATCGGCAAACCTTTCGTAAATAACCTGTCATCTAATATTACATAGCGATCTTGTAGACCCCAGTCTCCCCCTGGGGCATCTGAAGGTGTTGGCCCAAAATGACTCCCTTCCAACAAGAGTCCCTCTAGTCCTGTTTCATCGCTGTGGTGCAACGAGAGATCGCTCTAACCTACAGAGGCCCCAGTATGTTTAGTGCAATAACTGCATTGCGTTTTACTATATATGGATATTTTAATCTGTTAACGTGACAATGTCACCTCCTTTAGTGGCATGTTGTTTAAAAATGTGACATATCACTGCGAGACTAATGAGAAATTTCCACATGCAGGGTGTACCCAGCCTCTCACCCAGTGAAAGTATCCTGCCCCCATGGAGTGGATGTACTGTATATACCACTAATGTTTTAAAGGACTGCAGTATCCAAAACAGAACAACTGCTGAGATTCATCAGCAGGTCTGGTCAGCACACTAAATTCTGTTTAAATCTACACCTGAAAACACCTTTGAGTAATGGCTAATATCATTATAATTCTCTGATCTAATACGCTGGTATTTTTATTGCAGTCAGTGTCTTTTCACACAGTGTCATAACCCCCTTTCTAAGCCTTTATTACTCCCAGATATGAAATCATCATGTATTTACATCAAAACACATCCATTACCAATTATGGGAGGATATCTTTATATGATGCTATATTTAAAAAAAAACAATAACAAAATGCTATGGATGCTGTGGACAACTAGGGAGGTCAATGCACAGGAGGATTAGATTTTGCTGCATGTATGTAGCCTGGGTGCCACAAAGCAGGAGAAAAGGAGGGGGTTACTGTCGCGGATGTGTGACAGTGTGTCATTGGTCGGGTAGTGGGGCAAACAGCTGCTCTGGGGGAGGGGTTCATATCACCCCTGCTTTGGATAAATGATTGGTCCAAATATTGGGGTGCATACACACGTGACAACAAGCCTCACATCACTGTGATCACAAGCACGGGGTAGTGTAGCGTATGAGGAGGAGCACAGGCAGGTAAACCCATGATTCCAGTAATAACAGGTCTGCACAGGTGTGCAAGGCCCGGTAAACAGTCTACGTAATTATTCCAGTGAATGTCACTGAGGTCACAAACTACGTGTGGTAACTACGGGCAGTCATTCATGACAGACTGCATCTTCATATGACACCACAAGCGGATGATGACTATAGGCCTGCTCATCTGATTTCAACACCACTCACAGTGACTCACACTTTTATAGCAATCAAGCGGATTTTTTTTTCCTCCAGATGAAAGTTGAGGTTTCATTTACGTCCAACTGGGAGCCATGTGGTTACAGCTGAATTAAATCCATAAGATATGAAGTACAACTAGATAACAAGAAAAGGGGTACAGCCTTGAACGCCTATCAGCCAAGCTACACACACACAGACACACACAGTGGTGTTTAAAGACACCCATTCACACAGCAAACGACAGGATTTCTGATCTTGTTAATCAGCCTTTTGATTTAAAAGAGCTTCGCGAAAAAGAAGAATATAAAAAAATAAGCAGAAACAAGGGGGAATGGATGAAAGCCTTTATCTTCCTCATGTACAATGCTGCTTGCCATGCACTGCTAGCTCGTATGCCCACATCCTGTACTAGCACAAAATAAGCTAGGTGGCAGAGCCTGTGAGCCCGAAGCATGCTCTCATTCAAATTTTTCATAAAGGAAAAGTAGACGGTGAGGATGAACCTCTGGTTTAACCTATGCCGGTCAGTCCAGACAGCTGAGGTACATACACAGCTAGCCTGACAATCTGCTACAGCATCCCCCCCCATCAGCCCAGTCAGCCCCCCCGCCCCTCCTTTACCTTCAGACAGCTCCAGATCCAACTCAGCCAACTGGTCTCTAACCTCTTTAGGCAGGGCGGACAAATCCACGCCGCGGTCCGCCATGGCTTCGCCGATAAACTCGAGTGCCGTCTAGTTGAAAAGGGTCCGGACTGCTGCGGGGAAACGTTAAAAAAAATAAAAACAAAACCCCTCCCTCAAGACACAAAACAAGCATCGGAGTGGGAGAGACAGTCCATCCGCACGGCTGGCCCTTCCGCCATAATGGGGAAAACTCACCAACGGCAACGGGCGGTCACGTGACTGCATTTACCTCGCCTGCGTGTGTTGATTCGCCGCATCCGAGAAGGGAGGAGGAGGTGGAGGTGAAGGAGGTGAGGGTCTCACCGACACCGCTGCTCCCCCTGGTGTTTCAGTGGCGAACACACACACACACACACACACACACGGACATACAGGCTGTTTGAGACCCCCGCCCTTCATTGAGTTCAATGGGGGTCAAAGAAAACCTTAAAACGTCTTTATAAAGATGATTGAAGGCTTTTGGGGGAAAAAAATATAGGTTTAACCCACTAAATGTAAATATTGTATGTGATCATTTACTTAACTGTGGATTTATAAATCAAATCAACATATTCAACTCATTTAAAAAAACTAAACCACAAAAACTGAAACTGGTGCGGCATCTTATTCCTGCTGTTAGTAGTTTTGTGGGCCTCAGAACATAACCTAATAGCAGATTCAGACTACAGAGGTGCAACAACAGTCGATTTCCAGAGAGATCGGGGCGAGAAACTTTGTAGCAGACCAGAAGTAGTGTATATTTGTCACACTTGTTTCAGATCATCAAACAAACTTTAATATTAGACAAATATAACCCGAGTAAATACAAAATGCAGTTTTTAAGTAATGATTGTTTAGCTATCCAAGCCTACACACCCCTGTGTGAAAAAGTAACAACCCCCTCTGTTAAATAATGAATTAAAAGGCTTTTCTAAGGCTTTGGGACTCCAGTGATCCACAGTGAGAGCCATTATCCACTAATGAAGAAAACATGAAACAGGGTTGAACCTTCCTGGGAGTGGCCGACCTACCAAAATGACTCCAAGGCTCAAGATTCACCCAGGAGGTCACAAAAGAACCCAGAACAGCATCTAAAGAACTGTAGGGCTCATTTGCCTCAGTTAAGGTCAGAATTTGTTGCTTTGTTGCTTCAAAACAACTTGCCATAAGTGATGGACCCATGAATTCTGCTTGTTACAGCAAAACCACACTTCTGAATGGCTTAAAAAAAAAAAAGAACAATAACAAAATTAAAGTTTTGTTGTGGCATAGTCAAAGTCCATGCTTATTGAGTTGTTTTGGCATGACATTAAACCGACTGTTCAGCCACACTGGATGGTGTGGCTGAATTAAAACAATTCCTCCACAGCAAAGTGAAAGACTCAAGTTCCAGTTATGAGAAATGCTTGATGCAGTTCTTGCTGCCAAAGGTGGCAGTTAGTATTTATTAATAACCAGTTATTATATTTAGGTGCAAACATGGGTGAAAAGTGGAAGTGTGACAAGTATGCAAAGGTATAATATTAATCATTTATAACATTGCCCAGTCATTTCCTGTTAAGAAATCATTGGAAGGTTTTTTTTTCTGTTCTGGTAAAGTGCAAACAGGAAGTGCCACACAGGCCTATATAATGGAGAGAGTGAGATATTTGAAGAAGCCACAGTAAATTACTATGGCTCTTATATGACTTGAGAAGAATTCGACTTTAAGTCATTCTTTGCAAAGTTTATGTAACACACACTTGCAGTGCTGAAAACTGCCTCTCTATAAGATCATAAAGTGACCTTGAGCACTTACGATCACCAGTGTGGCATCTTCACTGTAACCACGCTGAAAATAAATATTGCCTTCGGCCACTCCCTCAGCAGTTTAGGACTGCTCAAAAAAGTTCTATTCATGTTTTTTTTCTTCTAAGAAACATGGACATTGTCCAAAACAAGCTTCAAAGCAAACTGAACATAACAACTTAATTGCAGACTGCTGTCACTCTGCATTTCCAAAAATACTGGATTACCAGACAGCAACAAAACAGCTTAAAAGCAGGGCCAGAGCGAGTATTTTCTAGGCCAACAGGAACCCCATCACACACCCGTAATGTCACAGGTAGTTATAATCTTTAACCATTTGGACTTAGAGTTAAATATCTAAGTATATATACTGTAAATGTCACAGGATGGTTTAAACATTTACTGCTTTTTCAGTCCAGTCCTTGTAAATGACCATTTTCAGAAGAAAATGTTCTATTATTTTTGTTTGTTTGTTCCTTCTTGAGTTATCGCATTTACAAGAAAAACTTGACCTTGAAGTCGAGGTCACTAAGATTTTTAGTAGATTCACCCATGGTATGAATTTCAAAATCTTACATCCCCTCGTTCTTGAGTTATCGCATTCACAAACGTGGATGTCCATGCCGCCCATCCACCTGCTAGCCTGGCAGTGTGACAATACTCCTTCAGCCTTTTATATCTAGCTGACGGATAAAACGTATTTTTGCACCAACCAAAATTACTCCAAGTGTACAGCAACAGCAGGTCACAAAAGAAACCAGAACAGCATTAAAGAACCAGAGGCTTCACGTGTCTCAGTTAAGGTCAGAGTTCATGATTCAATAATACAAAAGAGACTGAGCAAACATGGCATCCATGAGAGAGCATAAAGGCTTGTCTGACATTTGCCAAAAAAACACCTTAATGATTCCCAAGACTTTTGGGAAAATACTTTGTGGGTTGATGAGACAAAAGTTGTACTTTTTGGAAGGTGTGTTTCTCATTACATCTCATATTAAACTAACACAGCGTTTCAGAAAAGGAACATCATACCAGCAGTAAAACAGGGTGGTAGTGGTGTGATGGTATGGGGCTGTTTTGCTGCCTCAGGACATGGAGGACTTGCTGTGGTTATATGAAACTATGAATTCTGCTGTCTACCAAAACAATCCTGAAGGAGAATGTCAGGCCACCTGTTTGTGAGCTCAAGCGCACTTTTGTTCTACAGCAGGACAATGATCCAAAACACATCAGCAAGTCCACCTCTGAATGGCTTAAGCAAAACAAAATCAAGTCTTTGGAGTGGCCAAAGTCCTGATCTGAATCCGATTGAGATGCTGTGGCATGACCTTAAAAAGGCGATTCATGCTCAAAACCCTCGAACATGATTGAATTACAACAGTTGTGCAAAGATGAGCGGACCAAAATTCTTTCACAGCGCTGTGAAAGACTCTTTGCCAGTTATCGTAAATTCTTGATTGCACACAGGCTGCTGCTAAGGGTGACCCAACCAATTATTAGGTTTAGGGGGCAATCACTTTTTCCACACAGGGCCATGCAGGTTTGGATTTTATTTTCCCCTTAATAATGAACACCTTCATTTAGAAACTGCATTTTGTGTTTAATCATGTTATCTTTGTCTAATATTGAAATGTGTTTGATGATCTGAAACATTTAAGTGTGACAAACATACAAAAATAATAGGAAATCAGAAAGGGGGTAAACACTTTTTCACACCAGTGTATTTAGGTATGGACAAATAAAGGACATAGAAATTGGACAAGTGCAGGACAAAAGTAGATTGGTAGAAATGGTAGGCCTAAAAATAACTAATATATATAAAAATTGTCTGAAATTAATGTACTTAAATTAAAAAAAAAAAAAAGTTTGCTGAAGCCTCATCAAAAATAGTCTCAGTGGAAGGCGGGCTGTCAAGAGGTCATGCATAAGAAAGGGAAATGTGAGACACTGTCAGTCATGGATTGGCCTCCTCAGAGTCCAGACCTCAACATTATTAAAGCAGCGTGGGATCATCTAAAGGCAGCCATCAGCTGAAGAAGAGATTTGAATGTCCTTCAAGAAGCCTGGAGAATTAATCCTGGAGATTACTTAAAGAAATAACAGTAAGTAATAACTCTTACGTGGCAGAGTTCACGCTGTGTTGAAGAATAAAGGTGGTCATACCAAATATTGACTTTCAAGCTCATTAGAATTGTACACTGATTTTTTTTTACCTTAAATGTCCACATGTCTGCATGCTCCAATAAATCAATGCATCAATTTTCCTAGCAAAATATGAGGCGTGGCTCAAAATCTTTGCACTCTATTGTAGAAGTACTTGAAAGAGCATTATTTAATGCCTTTGTATACATTGTTTCCTTTCATATCTCTTTTTAATCAAACTAAGTTTCCCCTTTAATCATTCATATTGTTAGTTACATTACAATAGAAAACATGTTTTTGATATGATAACGGAGCACAGATAAAACAGTATAAATATTCATCATGATGTAGTTTCTTTAATTAAAACTGCAGCACTGTAAGTGTTCATGGTATTCCTCTTGGACATGCATGGAAAAGTAAATATATTCATATAGTACAGATATGTACAATACAAGGACAATTTTAGAAATCATCAGTCCAACAAAGGGAGTGTGAAAAACCATTAATACACTATGTGTAATTTTCACATTACTGTATTTCCCACTAAATTGCTATGTTTAGAACAAGTCTGGCCCATCATTAACAGGCCATAGACTGTAAAGATTATTGTTATTTGACCAATTAAAACAATAAGTTAGACAAGGAAGCTCAAAAGACACGACTGATCGTTAAAAGGCATTAAAGAAAAAGAAAGGGGATAAAATTTCTTTTAAAAAAACAAAACAAAAAGCACAACTCTATTTTTCTGTTGAGAAAACAAACCAACAAAAACACAAATCGTTGTGTTAAAGAAATTAGTCTCTATATTCATAAGCACAATCAGAAGCGTTATGACGAAGAGTGTGTGGCGCTAAAGACAGCACGCAACAAAAGAATACAAGAAAGGTCATGACAACATAAACGCTAAATACAGTTTGAATTTTCATTTCAAATGAACAATCGTCTATTTGACTGCCAGCAAATTGCACAAAATGCCGGGGTCGCCATTGGGACTGTAGGAGAAGGGGTTCAGTCAAAAGGTAAAAGGTATTAAAGTTGCTCAGCAAATTCCCATTCGTGTGTACAGTACAGATAACAGAAAACCATCATTTTAAAAAAACATTCTGATATCTCTGACAAGA
Source organism: Pelvicachromis taeniatus (assembly GCA_015108175.1). Classification (NCBI taxonomy): domain Eukaryota; kingdom Metazoa; phylum Chordata; class Actinopteri; order Cichliformes; family Cichlidae; genus Pelvicachromis; species Pelvicachromis taeniatus. Next base: position 11,093 of record VURO01022910.1, read on the forward strand.
AAAAAAAAAAAAAGGATAAAAAAAAAAAAAAAATAAAATGAAAAAAAATA
>VURO01022921.1:3304-22113 GCA_015108175.1 Pelvicachromis taeniatus
CAGCCGTTCCATGAAGATCAGTGATTTTTTTCAACAACAAAAAGCTCAGAATTTCATTTGATCTGTGGACTTATGTTTTACACATTTTCTTTGTTTTAAAGTGTCTGGTTTGACTAACATGTACAGACTGTTTTACATCAGTTTTAAAATAAGTTTATTTACTTAATTAAATTAAAGTTGGTTTTGAATCACTGTCAGTAACTTCACTCCACCTGATCTGGGGCTATTCATGGACAGCCCCGGCCTCAGACCATCTAAAAAAAGCAGAAAACACAAAATTATTTAACCCGCTAACATCAACCAGTTTATTAAGTACCCCTAAACTGTTTGGTTAACCAGAACCTATTTTTCACCTATTTGTAACACTCAGACAGTCACTCATATTACCTGCATGTATGAAGCTTCTGAAAATGTGCCTCTTGAGCACAAAGCTAAAAAAAATAAATAATCATAACCTGACTTAACTGATCTGAGCTAAGTGCTCTTAGCTTACTTGATACTAACAATTCCCAGCTGACTTATCTGGTCCTAGCCAACACTGTCATTTAATTTTAAAGTTATTGGTTATGTTAAGATAATTTAAATATCAGTACTATTATAGAGTCATTTAATAATGGTCACTGAAACAGTCACAGCTGTATAACTTCATTAATTGTAAACCAGCTGTATTTGTCCAGGTGAGAAATTAACACCAGCATCACTAGGGCTGCTGCACCTCGGTCATCTCACCTTTAAACCATCAACTTTAACATCACTGTTGTCAACTGGTACCTGATAAAAATGACACCGTTTAATCAGTCTTATTTTAGCATGACCAGCATTTATTCAGTGATGATTCAGGAGTCGTGTTGCTCTCTGGGTTCTTTGTGATTTTGGGTCCTGGACTGAACTGGACAGCAGGGCGCTGGGAGGAAGGCGATGAGGCAGCGGGACAGGTGGCCGTCGTTTCCCACGAGGCTTTGCGGTGGCGGCTTTGAGAGATGAAGCCTGTCAGAGTTAGCCAAACAGCGCTAATGCTCTCCCCAGAAAGCTTCCAAACGCTAACAGGAAAGCGGAGCCGGCTGTGTTTGTGTGCATTTTGAACAGATGCTCTGGCTGTAAATATGGGGGGAGGGGAGGAGGGGGTGCCATTTGTTTTCATTTTGTTGCATTCGGGGGAGGAGGGGAGAAAACAACCATTCACATTCAGCGGGTCTTCTGAATGAGCCTGCAAACCAAATATTAGTGTGTGACACACACACACACACACACACACACACACACACACACACACACACACACACACACAGCATTTTTTATAGTGTTTTGTTTTTGGACTTTCATGGAGGAACTGCAGCTTTGTGAGTTTCTGCTGCTTGTTCATATTTTTGGGGGATGGTGTCGATCGTGTTTCTCAGCATCTCCTGCGTTGGATGAAGCTCTTATCTTTTTAAAGTGCTGCAGTTCTTTGTTCCTTGGTTTTTAGAGCAGTCTCTTCAGCTTTTTATAAGCTCTTCATATGTTCATGTGCAGCATGTCTTTAAGTTTGTAAAATCCCTTTGTGTATCTACAACCAGTGGGCTCACAGTGTCCTGGTGTTCTCAGCTGATTTATGTGCGTATGAAGCTGAGGATCAGGAACACAGCAGCAGATTATTCATTGACCTCCTGCTGTGGATGAGGTCAGAGGTTCTCGGTGCTGAAGTTTGGTCCGTTTCCAGCGTCATCTTCCTGACATGTGATGGTGTTTGTCTCTGCTGTTCAGGACCCTCAACATAAACTTATACTGAGAAAGTCTATCCCTCATCCTCTGTCTCCTTGTCCTAATGTGTTCATATTAGCCTAACCACATCTCTAGTTAGCCATCAGTTAGCACACCATTATAACACAGCAAGCCTGACTTCACCAGCCCTCTGAACAACACTGCTGTTTGTTTTTTTTTAGGCTTTGTTTTCTTCCAAACTTACTCCACAGTGGTGTGTTTTAGTGTTTTAAAAATACTTTAGTGAGCAGTATCTCTGCAGGTATACCTCAGTCTACACAGGACCCTGAGATGATGGACAGTATGAAAAATATAACACAAGTCAAATTTCACACGTGCACAACAATCCAATGAAACTGAATTTGGCTGGTCTCCATCCAAGAACCTCTCTCCATTCATGAATGTTTATAGAAAATCCGGTGCGAAATTCCTCCAAGGACTTCTGACATCTTACTTTTTTTAAACTTATATTTTTAGTTCCAGTTTGTTTCAGAGTTCAGTTATTGTCTAAGGTTTTCAAAGAGTGCTCTTGTTAGATAGTATTTTGTCCTCTGCAGTAGTAATTAATAGGAGAGCCAGCGTTCAGCATGTACGCTGATGATACTGTTCTGTATGTGGCAAATAATAGCCATTTTGACGTCACCCATCGACTTTTGGACTCAGTGTTCAAAAGTCCACCTGTCCCTGAAATGGATCACGCCCCTAATAATGCAAACTTTAAATAATAATAGAATTTAAACAGGTGTGGAATGAAACAGTGCAATTCTCTATAAAGGATAAACCAGTTTCTGTATCAGACTGTAAACATGTTTAAGTTTTAACATGGTAGTCTGTTGGGACTGACTTACTGTTGGAGCCTCTGCTGGATGTTAGAGCTGCAGGAATTTGTGGTACCAGTTGATCAAACCTGCTCTCTGCTCTTTGTGCCTCTAACTGGTAAAAGTCAACAGAGGAAAGCATTTTAGGTGGTGTAGCATTAACCCCAGTAACAGTGAAGATCAAGCAGAAACTCTGTCCTCTTGCTCTGCGCTGGTGTCGCTGCTGTGGTGGTCAGGGTCGCCCTCTGCGACCACCCCTCTGCAAACTGAGTCTGGCTTCAGAAGTAGCAGCAGTGAAGGAGTTTGCGTTGTAAAGCGTAAACGAGGTAGACGTGGCGGGTCGTTGGGCCTGTGCAGTGCGGTACTCTCTCTCTGACGTCCTTGCTGCAGTTGATTTGGAAACTATCAGCGCTCGGCTTGTAAATTTCCCCAGTGTGAAAAGCAATGCATACAGAATGAATCCGCCTCTATTTATCTATCTGACTATCCTCACACGCCTGTACACGCTTACCGCTCTGCAGCCTAACGCTGGCCTGCTGCGGGGAGGTAAAGAAATAAATAAAGCCTGTGCTCAGCTTCACTTTTTCCGCTCGGCTCCCCAGGCGTTTCTACACCTATCCGTTAGATTACAGATGACAAATAGACCCAGATCCTCCTCTGCCGGCTGCGTCGGCCCAGCTGTGACGGCGTTTGGTCCTCCTGAGGTTTCACTGGCGGCTGTTAGTGTTTGTTAAAGAGCGGGGCGGGTGAGGAGGGAGGAAGTTTGCAGCAGAGACACGAAAACCAGCCGCCGATAAATCATTTTGTTCCTCGATTAACCTCGAGGACCTCACTCTGCAGCTACTGCATGTTATTACAAGTGTTTTCCAGCTGAGTGCGTCTTCACTGATTTATGCAATATTTCATTTACAGTTTCTGAGTCGGTGCTCTGCAGCATCTCAGTTTGTGTGCAGGGACAAATCTCAGCGGAGAAAAAAGAATCACTTATTTAAACTGATTTCTTTTCTGTTTGAAAAATGTCTGTGAGTCCGTTTCATCGACCGAATATTTGTGTTTCAAAGTAAAGAGGTGCAGCCCCCCGAGACACTCATCTATCAGCTCGTGTAGATTTCTTTGACTCAGTCTGAGGTGAAGCTTTAGGCGTGGTCCATCAGCACGTGTCAGTCCCATCGAGTAGAAACATGACAGCTCAGCCTGCAGGTGAGGGGCAGGCTGACGCAACATGGACTCATGTACTGTCTTCAAGATAAAATCTACTCCTTTATTTCCTTGTCTCTGACATTTCCTTCCTCTTAGATGGGCCCTGGGCCTGAGCTCAGAACACCCATTGGATAATCAGGTTCAGGAGGAGGAGGAGGTGGTCTGATTGTGAGAACAGTCTATCTCACCAGCCTGAGCAGTCTACCTGTAGGGAAAGAGGAGGCAAGAAGGGCTAGTGCTAACTGGTTAGCAGCATCTAACCTGTTCGTATATAGAAATTATGAACCAAGCTTCATCTCTGTGTTTAAGCTGATTTTCAGAAAAATCTGAAATTTCTAACAGAGTTTTTGATTTTTGGTTCATTTTATATCAGCCGCCCGTGTGCCAGCATTCCTGCACTTTTACAGATGTGTCTTAGTTTGCTTCCTGCGTCTGAGTCACTCTGAGATTCAGCGGAGGATGATGACTTCGGTTTGTTGCAGAAAATCCCAGCTAACCTTGTTAACCAACCTCACAGCTGATTTAATCTGCAGTAATTGGAACATAAGTTCTGACCTGGTTCTGTGAGAGGTTCATGTCGATGTCTCGTGTGCTTCATAAGCTCCGAGGGCTCAAAACTGGTGTAAAAACAATTAAAAGGCAACATCGGAGTGATAGCTGAAAATCTTCACAGTATGAAGATGAAATTCAGCGTGTCTTCATCAGATATAAAAGTTACTGTCATCACTTCAGCATGCTCAGGTGTGCTTGTGTAAAGTCCTGAAAAATAATCTGACCTTTGACCTTTGCAAAGTTGTTTGAAATCATAGTTTTACTCATGTTTCTTTCTCCTTTGCTTTGCAGAATCAGACGTTGTGCAAAGGCCTCAATGACCTTCAGAACGGACAGGTAGGTCACATGATGGTGTCTCTAGAAGTGTGCATTCACCTGGACAAGCTCCTCCTACCTCCTCTCTCACTGCTCCTGCTGGATGTCTGCTTCTTCACCCTGCAGCTGATCTTTGTCCTCTGAGGAGAAACTGGTGAAAATAAAAGGCTTTGGCCACATTTCACTGCCAGAGTTGCTGCAGGTGGAGCTGGCTTCATGGATGATGTGGATGTGTCGGTGGTGGATGGTTTGAAGTTTTGGTCCAATGTGAATGGGCGGTGTGATCTGGGACGTGAGGCCGAGGATCTCCAGGATGATTTCTTAGCTTTCCCTGAAGTTGATTTTTGTTTCCTGACGTTGATAAAAGGCAACAGAAACATGGCCGAAACCATTTGTTTTGTGGCGCTCAGCGGTGGCGGTGATACTGAGTGTTTGTGACGGTGGCGAGATGGCTGAGGAATGTGAACAGGCTGAGAGGACACTTCCAGACAGCAGAGACAAAAGGAGGAGAGAATAAGAGCCGGAGATTCATTACACGTCAGTTTAATTTCAGAGCTGCGATTCATTACGCGCTGGAAGTCGATTTGGCCGCTTGTTGCGGCGGTTTTTGCAGGCCCTCCCATTTATTTGGTCTCTCAGAGGCGAGCAGGCGGAAGAAAGAGAACAAACCTAATTAAGGCGAACCCTGTGATGGGTGGATAATTGTTGTGAGGCACCAGTGTGTGTAATTGAGGCTGAATTTGTTTTACAGGTTGTAAATGTGCGTTTTCCCCCTTTGGATGGCTACTGCAGGACTTGTGCACATTTGAATGGTGTCCAATCACCTCCACAGGTGACCGTCGAAGGTCATTAAAGCGGTTTCTTGAGAACCGTCACTCAAGGGGCACCCACAAAAAATAATCAGTGCTTTCTGCAGAAACACAAACACAGTTTACTCCAGCTTTTTTTTTCTGTGGTTAGAGACTCTGATTGGCTGCCTTGGTCCTCCCCCAGCCAAATAAATGAAGAGTGCACCGTGGAACACCTTCCTTTGTTACCTCCCTGAGGTATAATTAGACACAGCCAGAGAGGGAGATCAATTCTGAACATCATAATACGACTCAGAGTGAAGCTGTTAAATGATCCTCAGGAGACCTGCTGGAGCTGGTGCAGTGTTTAACAGCCAGCCAGCATCAAGGGAGGCCACGCCAGCTTAATTCCCTCCAAACAGAGACGAGGAGTGGGGATGTGTGCCTCCGACCTCCAGTCACCTGTTTCATCTGCACATTCAACCACAGACTGTATACAAAAGATGGTCATAGCCAGTGTGACATCACGCACCTTTCTAGACTCCATTTTCAAGCTTCATAGTTAACATACAGGCTGCCATTTTATTATTTTTGGACAAGTGGGTGGAGTTATCAGCTTACGCTCGCTAACAGAAACTCTCAGGGCGCAGTAACCTGCAGTTCCTCAAATGACCACTACAGGCTCCAGCAGTGAGTCCGAATGTTTTTATAACTCACCATTTTAAGTTGTAACCTTAAAGTTTGTATCATCCATCCATCCATTCGCAGCTGCTTATTTAATATTAATATCTTTGTCACTTGGGCCATAGGATGCTATCTTAGAATACTAGAAAATAAAATCCTAGTTTCACATACATTTACAACCAGCACATTTTGCCCCTGTCCCTGTGCTACACCACAGTGCACCATGATTTGCTTTCCTGGTGCTGTGAGCAGACAGGGGAAGTTTTCAGTTTTTTAACGTTACAAGCTGTGATTTGATTGTAATTAATCACTATTTTTTCCCATGATGGTCATCTTATGTTTTTCGATATTTCAACAATATAAATATTTTCAGATGTTTCTGCAGAAAATCTTTCACATGTGCAAACCAGGTCTTTGTTCAGATTTAGTCTGGGGTAAGTGAGGATGAAAACCAGCCTGACTGTAAGCAGCTCGCTGTAAAGAAGCACCAGATCATCGATATACTCTGGTGTTAAACACAAAATTCATTCAGACATGTCTCCAGTTTTAAAATATTGTTTGTTTTTGTTTTTTTTACTTTTTGCATATAAATGATTGAAAACCTTGTATTAACATTGGAAGTGTTTAGAATGTCTCAGATAAAAGCTCATTTCTTGATAAAATATAATGCACACACTCAGCAACATCGCTTGGGTGCTGGAGGGTGAGGTGAGCCTTTAGCTTCTCCAGAAAGCTCGGATTGTTCCTTATTGGAGGCTTTTTATCAGGCTTGGCGGAGCAGGCAGCCCCTCTCTTCTTCTTTTCTTGCCCCTCCGAGTGTGACGGTGTTCAGGACCGTGTATTTGCTTTCTGTTGGCGGGTAAATGTTGAGATCATGGATCTGAATGAAAGCTGCTGAGAGAACAGAAGACTTTTGGAAAGTGGTTTGAGGCCTCCCATCATCATTTTCTCCCCACACCTGGCCCACTTACCACTGCTGCTATCAGCTGAGCTGGCTCAGACCTGCTCTTACTGTCACTTCCTGTCACTGCAGCCTCTCTGCAGACTCCATCACGTCTCACACATCTGCCTAAACTAGTTCCCTTTCTGACTCAATCATTCGCTCCATCCAGCCCATTATGGCGCCTTTAACAAGCGACCGAGGCACTGAAGCCCCCCCCTTCCTGCTCATCCACAATCACTTCAAATTAGATTGGCGAGTCAATAGAAGAGTCAATATTTAATTTGCTCATAGCAGGTGGTGATTCAGGCGGAGACATGGAGGATCCACTGTGAGGACGTCGTCCTTCACTTGAAGCACGCCGAACTGATAAAAATGTTCTGAAAGAGGGAAAACAAGGAAGTCATGTTCTTGCCTGTAGATGATACCTTATAAAGGCTTTAGGGGAGTAGACTGTATATGGCGAGGCGACTGTCCGTTCACAGATACACAGGTTGTTACAGTGGTTGGCTAATAAGCTTCATCCAAACTGCTCAAGTTAGGTCATATTTGTCTTTTACGAGCGTTGTGAAGCATCGAGCTGCTGCGTCACTGATGTCCCGCTTCTGCTTAGCTATAAGGCTTTATGACCTTCACAATGAATTCTGACCTATATTTATAACTGACTCTTACATGTGTGGTGTGTGTTATCATCATATAGAACGTAGAGTAAAACAGAGTAAGTAAAGAGTTAAAATATTGTGTCACATCTGACCTCTCCCTCAAGGTCAATAGATTGATTTGGAGGTGAAAGTAATAACAAAGCTACATAGAACTATTTAAAACTGTTTCTTGTTTGTACTGAAAATACATGGGCATATAGGGAATCATATATAATTATAGGTTATAGTCACATTTGACCTTGACCTCACTTTTACATTTCACATCTGCCTTTCTTTCAAGTCACCACCAAAATGTGTTACATATTTAAAGCAAATGTTGTCCGGAGAAAGGGACATATATGGTCGTGTAACATTATATTATAATAATATCCAGTTATTTACAAATCAATATCTATTATGCAGGACTTACACCTACATGTTTGTGTAATCAAAGTAAACATCTGTCATGTGCATCACTATTCCTGTGATGCATTGAGTATTTCTTCTTCAGTCACCTTTCTCATTCACCATGTGTTAACAGACCTCTCTGCATTGAATCATAACTGTTATTAATCTCTGGCTCTCTTCCACTGCATGTCTTTTATCCTGACTTCCTTTTCTCACCCCAACCGGTCACAGCAGATGGCCGCCCCTCCCTGAGCCTGGTTCTGCTGGAGGTTTCTTCCTGTTAAAACTGAGTTTTTCCTTCCCACTCTCACCAAAGTGCTTGCTCATAGGGGGTCATATGATTGTTGGGTTTTTCTCTGTATGTATTATTGTAGGGTCTACCTTACAATGTAAAGTGCCTTGAGGCTGCTGTTGTTGTGATTTTTCGCTATATAAATAAAATTTAATTGAATTGAATACTCTTAACCAGTTTTTCCTGTACTACTAAATCTTCTTAGAGTATTTTTGGTTTGGACTGGTTTAAATTGAACTCTTGTAGTGACCTTTGACCTTTGTTTACTTTGGCTGTTTGTCTGACCTTTTCTATCATATTTTAGTATGTTTATCCTCTCCTGCTTGGAAGTTACTAAATCACTTGGTTTGTATAACTCAATAGTTCCTGTATATTTCCAAAATAAAAGCTCTTCACCATTTCTGTAGACACATTTTATTTTTTAATTGTGAAACACCTGCAGGATTTTCATTTGAAGTACACCACCTTATATATGTAATGGCATTTGTTCTCTGACAGCTGCCTACTAAATAACACGTTCTTCTGCCACAGCAGAATAAGAGGCAGTAACACGTCTGTGGTCTGCAGGACGTTTATTTCTCTCTGAACCAGAAAACATCTCTAACTAACAACTTGTGTCTTTACATTGATGAGCGCTCTGTGTGGGTGTTTGAAGGAAGGGCAGTCTGCAGAGGCTCAACATCTGGTGAAAGGCTGAGAGCCTCACACCCCGCTGAAACACCCACTTGTCCACTTTTGTCTCTGAAGCTAAGTTGCATAAAGGTGATTTTGTGAACCAAGATAAACCACCAGAGAAACACCTGTCAGGTGCACAGGAAGGAAGAAGTGCCTCTTCACGGCCTCTTCAAGTGGGTAACGAGGTCTTGCGCTTTTAATCCACCCTTCATCTCCACTCCTCTGTCACTGAGTTGAATTAATTACACACTGTAAGCCGAGGTCGCCCCCAGCGTTTGGTTATCCGCAGTCGGTGCTCGGACACAAACTACATTTACATCAACCATGTTAGGGCCTGGTTTTAGTCTACTTTTGACTGGTTTTGAACTGGTTGTAGTCTGTGTTTGTAGCTGGTTTTGGACTGGTTTAATTGGTGTTTGTGGCTGGTTTAAATCCCGTTTATAAAGAAACTGACTCATAGTCAGATGTTTCTGTAAGGATGGGGTGTTTTGGCCGAAAACATGATCCAGGTTCTGGATGTCCTGAGTTATGTCCTGGTGCTGGATGGCGCAGACGAACCAGAGTAAAGCAAAGTGTGGAATAAAAGCTGAGCGCAAACATAGATCTAGTCGTCAGTGTGCACTTCACATCACAGCAGGGACTGATGCAGTGCACTCCCTTCACCCCCTCATAAGCATCACCCAGGCCCCTCCCCCGTATGGTGGACTGTGTTAGGATGTTTCCTCTCTGTTTCTGCAGGGGGGCGGGGGACAAAGAGAGAAACCCGTCCCTCCCTTTGTCCCCTCGGAGCCCCCTTGGCGACTGCAGGAAGTTCTCAGATGTCTGCAGAGATGCACTGAGGGTCTGTTAACAGCAGATGTTCAGATATTACAGCACTCCGTTTACACAGGGCACTTCATCCAGACTTTGAGTGCACAGGAAGAAGTGTCTGTATTTCAGGACTAGAGTGTTAGCATCTTTTCTCCTCTCTGATGACCCACATTTCTGGAAAAATCACAAAGCTGCAGGTTGGTGGCAGCTCTGACCCTAAAACGTTATTAAGACATTTCAGTAAAAAAAAACTTTGGTTTTATTGTGTTTTTGTACTAATCCATATCACAAGTTTTCACTCTGGCAGGTCTTTTTTTCATACTGATCTTATTGTCATTTTGGTCTTTTTTTATGTTTTCCTGTAAAGTTTACAGTATAACTCCACTGTTTTTAATGTGATGTGTTCAAAAATGTTTTCAGGGTTGGTTTTGATGGTTTGGGTTGGTGAGTGGTTTTACTCTGGTTTAGGGCTTTGCCAGCAGCTTCTTTTTGAAGCTGGTTGTTAGTGTGTTTCAGGGCCAGGGTTTGTGCTGGTTATAGCTTTGTTTAAAACTTTGATTTGTACAGATTTGAGTTTGGTTTAGATACTGAATTTGAGTTAATTTGATTTTAGTCCTGGACTGGTTTTAGTCTGGTTTTAAGCACTGGTTTGGAGCATCGTGGAAGTTTTTCTCTGTCTCTGGTGATGTGATCTAAACTGATGCTGAGGTCTGGACCATCTGTTCCCAACACGGCTTATGAGTCTCTTAAAGAGAGCTCTCATGTTCCAGTGTTTTCTTATCAGACTACACTGTAGGGCCAAAAAAAACTTTTTGGAAAATGTAAAAAATCCAAAAAGATTCAAAGGTGAAAGTTGAAATAAATATGCAAATTAGGCAGTAATGATTAGATTTTGTTTTTTTTGTGGAAAATGAAAATTTTCCAGAAGTTTTCATGTGTCAGAAATGGAGCCCCGAGTCCTTCAGATTGTAAAGTTTAAAAAAAAAAAAGTTTCACTTTTTCCATCTCATCAGGAACAAAAACTGTGACTTTATATTTTAAGAGAAAACTTTTGTGTTTGTGTGTGTGTATGTGTGTGTGAGTGTGTGTGAGTGTGTGTGTGTGTGTGTGTGTGTGTGTGTGTGTGTGTGTGTGTGTGTGTGTGTGTGTGTGTGTAGGTATCATGAGGAGGACCTCGATCAGCAGCAGCAGCAGTGGATCTCAGGAGAGGGCGGGGAAAGGTGTGACCTTCGCCCCCGAGCGCCGCTGCATGGTGAGTGTTTAAGAGTTCAGCACGAATCAGCAGCACCTTCAGGCTCAGGTCAGCTTCCTGTTTGATTTCCACTGACATGAAGGCGTCACGAGAAGACGTCGTGTTTTCAGTGAGAAACGTTTCCATCACCATGTCACTGTGCTGTGGTTGCAGCCACACTGATCAGCGCTCATGGCCATTGGTCAGTGATCGTGCTCATGGCCATTGGTCAGTGATCAACACGTTAATGATGGTGAAACTGACCCACAGCCCGTTGGTCGGCAGTGGTGCTTCGTTAGTGTGCGACACTGAAGAAGTCACCTGATGATGACAGGGAAACATTTCTCAGTGACGACGTCACGTTCAGACCAATTAGACGACTCTGACCGTCACATTTAACCCTCCACTGACCTTTGTCTTCCAGTGAGGGAGGAGCTGCTGAAGCTGAGAAGATGATCGCGCTGATGATGAAGAGTAATCTGCAGTGGAATACTTAAATGTCTCGAAGTTTGAAGTGAACGTTTCAGCACTTTAGGAGGAAGAGCTGAACCTCAGAGGTCAGAGGTCATCAGACAACGAGCTGCAGCCGATCAGCTTTAACCAGGAGGCAGAAGAGGAGGGTGGTCATCTGCACCCACACACATCTGCTGGAAACATCTCGACCTTCACCGCGGCTCGTTGGGTCGAGTCGAGCCCGAGGACAGTCCGTGTTTCTGGACCGCCGTTTTAATGTCATTGGTAGATGAATCACTGTGATGTGTGTGAGACGCCTTTAGCATCCTTAGACTTGTTCACGATTAAACTCACTGGACGCATGAACGCATGAACGCATGAATTTAACAGTTTTGTTTCTTTGCTTCAGTTTAGGACGTTAGTGACGTCCAGATGTTGCTCCTCACATTTGTCTTAAATAAAGTTTGTAAACTCACAGATCAGAGTGGCGTGGTTACAGTAATCAGCTGACTTCCAGCTGACTCAGGGTTCAGCTGCAGTGACACCTGGTGGTGGGGGGAGGTCATGACCGCTCACACACCACAGCTCAGGTTCCTATGAACTGCAGATGATTTACAGCTCTTCCAAAATAATACAAAGATTAAAAAATGATAAAGTTGACTGAATACAAAGGTCAGGCTTCAGGGCGATGTCTCAGCTTTTTCCTTTTTCCTGTCCCATTATGGGACAGGGTCATGTTTAACCCGAGCAGTGAAAGTCCACGGGGGGGCGCTGTTCCCGCGGGGCCAGAGTGAGCCGTGACGACCCACTCAGCGATCGAGCTGGTGGGGAATAAGCAGTCTTATTACAGAGGGTTTTGACCGTTTGGCCGCAAATTTTTTACAAGTCAATGAAAAACCCGAAGTCCTTGTTTGTGCCCCAGATCAATATGGTGGTGATGGAAGAACCAGGTCCACTTGCTAACTTTGTCAGACCTTCTACTGGGAACCTCGGGTTACTGTTGATTCGGCTTTGTCCTCGGACGCTCGTGTTAAATCTGTGGTGGGTTCCTGTTCTCATCAGAAATATCGTGTCATGCTCAGAAAAGGAAACGCTTGTACAAACTTCTGTGTCTGGATCACTGGCCTGTGTCAGTAATGGGGAATGGGCCAAGCTTCTGACCAGGTCTTCCAAACGTTCACATGTCGCTCCCTCGCGTAGCTGCACTGGCCCCCTTTACATTTAGACTCCTTTAAAACCTGGATCCTGACTCACAGGGCCCTGCATGGGCAGGCACCCACAGACATCAGTGACTTATTACGTCCTTACATGCTAGCAGGTCCCTGCGGTCATGTGATCAGGGTCTGCTGGTTGTTCATCAGAACAAACGGTGACAAAGCCGTTACAACTGGAGCCCCCAGACTCTGGGATCCTCTTCTGATGAGCTTCAGATCTGCTGACTCGGCGATCCTTTTAAACTGGCTTTTGGTTCATTGTTGTTTTAGCTTCTGTGAAGCACTTTGTGATTTTATCTTGAAAGGTGCTATATAACTAACATTTTACTTACTAAACTGCATCACTTCTGGTTTAGCATCACGGTGTGGCTACAGGAAACTGAGGCTATTCTGACGACAAACACGGACCTGTGCACCTACCAGACCACTGCAACTCCCCGAGAAAGGCTGGAGCAGAGATGGTCCCGAACATCACGGCTGGCCCTCTCTCACCAGATGATGGCGTGTGGAAACGCTTTGAGGCTCTCTCAGCTCAACACGGCCCACCAGGAAGGAATCGCATCGTCGTCCCGTTCGCCCTCCCAGGACGGGAATACGAACGCGTCCCGTTCTCTGTGGTGACCTTGGCTCTGCCCTTGGTGCGCCTCTCTTCCAGGTTTAAAGCCAGGAAGTATCTTCAGGAGCACTGCGCCTGCACCATCGACAGCAGCAGGATGAAGGGTCACCTGCAGCGTTCACATGAAAGTTGTGTTTGTGGACACTTTAGTGTAAAAATGAAGATGAAAGTTGTTTTCCTGTATCTGAGGTTCGGATTCCTGATGAATGGACGCCATGGAAGAACGTGTTGATGTGAAGTCCTGGCAGATACATGCAGCTTCACATGTGGCAGCTTTAAAGAATCGTAGCAGTGTTTGAAACAAAGACTCACAAAATACTAGTTAATAGTAGTTACACATCAATATCTGCTCAGCGTGAACACCACACAGGTACAGACACATGAAAGCAGAGCTGCAATGCCACGAGCACGTTGGGCTTCAGGATCTGTCTCAAAGACGTCTCTGCTTGAGGAGTTTTAGGGCTGAGCTCGTCTGATCACTCAAATGTGAAGCTGTGGTTACATATTAGTAATGAAGCATTGTGTAAGTACACATCACCAAAGGAGAACTGATCAGTAAATCAGGTCATTTAAATCTGTTTTATGCTCCAAACTTTCACATAAACTTAACTAGAAAAAGGTTGAATGCCGAAGGTCGATTACGTCACGGCGAGGCGACGCCGGCTGTCCCAGTTCGAAGACTCCTGCAACTGCAGCCCACAGATGCGTCCTTCATTTCCCCGAATATGCAGGATGGGTTGGGCTATCATTCAGAGACGTCTGTTAGCCACCAGCTCCATCGCTGAGCGGGAGGTCAAAGGTCACTGGAGCCGGCGAGAACAGCGGACTCCCGGCACATCGTCTTCAGACCCCCCCGCGGTCTTTCACTGCTCAGGTTCTGATCTATAAGTCTCTTAAACATGTTGGTGTTTGGCTTTGTTCAGTGTTTGTTTTCACGGAGCTGAACAAACGTCAAACAGGAAGCTGATGAAACAGCAGAGATGGCGGACGACCGACTCCAGGGTCCTGTTAGAGAGCGAGGAGCAGACGACTCAGTTTATTCACCTCCACACAGACAGACGCAGGTCTGAAGGCTGGACCGTCACATTTCACAGCCTCACACCTTCGGAGGACCCGGCCCACGTAGACCGCGAAGGCCGGGTCCTCCGCTATAGGCGGTCTGCGCTGTATGGAGCAGTGTTGGAAGAAATGGCCTGCGTCGGGAGCACGCGCTGGACTGTCCACATCACGGACAGCAGCTTTACCTCTGCTGGACTTGTGAGGCAGAAGTCGTATTGTGGAGAAGCTGCACACAGAGCAGCGCCGAAACCCAAGAAACCACGAGTTCGTTGTTGGTCTGAAAGCTTTGTTGCCTTTGCTGGGAATGTGAGTCACCCTCCACCCTGTCGAGGCTGCTCCCTGATCCTGATCCTGATCCTGATCCTGATCCTGATCCTGATCCTGATCCTGATCCTGATCCTGATGGAGGTCCTTAAATGTAAACTGGAACAAGTTTCCAAAAGAATGGCGAGCTTACTGCATTCGTTACAGTGTTACAGCGCCGCTGCTTTAGCTTCAGTGAGAAAACTACAGATTAACATTTTCTTTTCTTTTTTTATTTAAGTGTTTATCAAAGTCATGCGTCAAATAAAGTGTACATTTTTTTGATGGCTTCTTTTCTTCAACACATATATACATTAAGCTAAACCATACATACAGATAGATACAGTGTAATTATATACTTCCAGGGGGGAAGAAAGAGGAAAATATAGAGATAGAGAGATTAGCATTTCACCGTAATTAAAATGTAAGCAAGCGTGAATGTTTCAGATATGAACATCTTCTCTTTTATATCCGCACACACACACACACACACACACACACACACACACACACACACACACACACACACACACACACACACACACGCACACACAGACACACAGACACGCACACATACAGACACACACACGCACACAAACAGACACACACACACACACGCACACACACACACATGCGCTGCAGGATCTGGCAGAATCGTCGTCTGGTTTGGTGTTCGCAGCGGTTTACAGTACCACACACACACACACACACACACACACACACACACACACACACACACACACACACACACACACACACACAAACTGAACTTCTTACCTTCTTGTTAGTTATTACAATCTGAAGGTGCAGGTGGGAGACGATGTATTACTTGCGCTTCCTTCTCTCACTCGCTATGCTTTTAAAGCACTGAGCCTTTTAGGCTGAACCTCTCACACTAATCTCTGCTGCCACCTGCTGTTTGAGCAGCAGGTTACAGTCAGACACACACAAACACACACACACACACACACACAAACAGGATTAATATCTGCACACGTGAATCTTCAAAAAGTTACAATAATTGTGACCTGAACATTTTGCATGAAGAACAAAGCGACATAACTTTTACCAAATGTCAGAATAATTACTGATGCCGATGACCTTGTGACTTTATTCTTTTCGACGCGGAGTACTTTCAGCTGTTCGGCTTTGCTGATAATTTGTGCCAGCACAGATTCACCATGATCAGAGAGTTCACTATAGAAATTAATATTAACACTGTCTGATTTCAGGCCGTTCAGTCCTGAGAGCCTCAAGAATGATCAGCAGGTATGAACACCTTGAGCACCCCTCCTCAGGTGGCTGTCAGCCGCACACCCTCCACAGCCCGAGCTGCCCTTCCCATTGGCTGTGTGTTTATTACTGTCAGAGCGAGCGCCTCTGAGAAAGGCATTAATATTATGATATGTGCTTGAATTCATTTACAGGGAAAATCACTAAATGACAAAGAACAGCACTTTGGTGAAACGCGGTCAATGGACCGGTTCTTATACAGCACTTTTCTACACGCCTCAGACTCAAAGCACTTTTTCCAATGCTGTTTTTAAGTGCTTCCTATCAAACATTCACATATGTTCATACTGATGGATGCATCGGAGAGCAACATGGGCTCAGTATCTTCCCCAAGGAAACTTGGCATGGACCGACTGGGATTGAAGTGCCAACCTTCTGGTTAGCAGGTGACCTGCCGTCCGTGCAGTCGGAGATTTATTAATGTTATTCTTATTATCTATAATAAATATTCCCACGATGAGTCAGCCTGCAGTTTAAGCTGCAGTAAGAGGATGTGGTTACACCAAAGCACTTCATCTGTTAACTTCCTGAAACTAAGTACCCCTCATAGAGCAGCGCGCATCAGGCCAGGCTTCCAGCGAATAAACAGGTAAAGCCTTTTTCACATTTCTTTTAACAGTGAATCTGGATCGACAGACCTTTGTAAACCCAACTCAAACTGACGTGACATTGGATTCGACACGCGTGTGAAATGTGCAGTCAGTAGGGAAACTGATGCTTCTTCCTGGAAATTTCATGTTTTATTTTTTTACAAAGCTGTGGTTCGTTCGATGTAACGAAAGTGTCAGTCGACAAACGCAAGCCTTTCTTTCCTTCGTTCTCGCACAAAATCTTCAAACACACAGTAAATTGTTGCAGCGCAGGCTTACTGTGAAACCACAGAGTACAGGAAAACCACCGGTGCAAGCTGTTGTGCGACGCAGACGTATTTTATGTCAATGAGCAACAACGTGGATCAAAGGGATCCCAGGGGTTCGCCACAAGTTTGGATAGTATTGTTGCACTGCAGTAACATTGGAGCGAACAAAGACGTTTTTATCAAAAGAAGAGAGACGTGCGGATCAGTGTTTGTGTTGAGGAAGTATGACTGCTTATGTTTTAAAAATAGCATGACGCCCTCTGTATCTGCAGGAGACCTCCTCAGTGTTCCTAAGTAGGTCTGGTCAAGTTTAACAGGTTAAACAAATATTTATCAAAGCAGTTAATCATTAACGTTCTGTCTACAATAAAAGATATTACTGCCATCTGCAGACATGAATCATTTTGAAAGATTACGGTGCACTCACATTAGAGAAACATTCACAGTCTGTGCATGCCAGTGTCACACGTCGCAACAACTGTCACCTCTGTACACTTTGATTTGAAAATCCTAATTCAGAAAGATGTGTAAACACATGGTCATTACCATCCAGTGACCTGTGCTAGCTCCGGTGTGGAGCAGAAACCAGCGCAGCAGTGTGTAGTGTAGAAGGACAGATTGAAGGCCTGACAGTCAGCACTCCCTCCATTCACTCTGCAGGAAAAACCAAAAAAGATTTCTTTGGTTTATGATGGATGAAATGACGCTGTGCTGTGTTCGCCGCACCTGCATTCATGTATATATCAATCTGCTTAGCACAAAAATGTTACTCTATGTTTATTTAAGCGTTTGTCATATAGTATGTTTATAGCAATTTGCTAATGTTGTAAATCTGCTCAACATTAGGCAATAAAACCCTTTCTGACTCTTATATATGCTTCCCTTAGGCAGTATCATCAGAAAGCATAGCATACATTTTCACTGCTATGCAGATGACACCCAACTTTATCTATCCATGAAGCCAGATAACACACACCAGGTAGTTCAACTGCAGGAATGTCTGTTATAACGAGGATGTTGAGACGGCCAGACTTTAAGTCAGACAGTTTCTGTGACATGAGTGAAAACCAGGCTGAACTCTGTCATAGATATTATTACTAACCAGGTGTGAACGAAGCTGAGCTGCAAATGTTATTTTGAGTATTTTAGAAGTCGGACAGAGGTTGTTCTTAGTGAGTCTTGAGTTTGTATTATAGTTTCTGTTGTTTTGTCTGATTCAAGATTCAAGAAGCTTATTGTCAGAGGTGGGACCAAGTCTCAAGTAAGTCTCGAGTCTTTATCCTCAAGTCAGTCCCAAGTCTGAAACTTTGAATTTGGACTGGGACAAAAAACTGGCATTTTGACCAGAGACCGGCCCACCAGGCATTCTAGGAACAGCCATAAAGCCTTTGAATGAAAACAACCGCTTTGATGTGCACTGCCTTGTTGGTATATATGTATCAATCTAATAAACTTAGACCTGCACCATCCTCCCTATCCTGGGTTTTAAACATCTCTCTCTCCTGCTCTTCCATCTCTCTCTCTCTCTCTCGCTCCATCTCTCTCTCTCTCCTGCTCTTGCATCTCTCTCTCTTGCTCCATCTCTCCTGCTCCATCTCTCCTGCTCAATCTCTCTCTCCTGTTCTTTTCTCTCGCTCTCGCTCCATCTCTCTCTCCTGTTCTTTTCGCTCTCTCTCGCTCCATCTCTCTCTCCTGCTCCATCTCTCTCTCCTGCTCTTGCATCTCTCTCTCCTGCTCCATCTCTCTCTCTCCTGCTCTTGCATCTCTCTCTCCTGCTCCATCTCTCTCTCCTGCTCGCATCTCTCTCTCCTGCTCCATCTCTCTCTCCTGCTCTTGCATCTCTCTCTGCTGCTCTTCCATCTCTCTCTCCTGCTCCATCTCTCTCTCCTGCTCTTCCATCTCTCTCTCCTCCTGCTCT
>VURO01022922.1:8036-19808 GCA_015108175.1 Pelvicachromis taeniatus
CGGGTTTTTGGGGGGTTTTTTTTCCCCCCCCCCCCCCCCCCACTTCTGGCTCTGCAGATGTAGAAAGTCACACTCGTGTTTGTGTTGCGCAGACGATTGGCTGCTGTGGTTATACATATATATATTTTTTATTGTTTCTGGTTCTTCATTTTCTGAGTTCTAAGGAGTCAAATGCTTTTGGGTGATTCACAGTTTTAAACCGGACAGGCTGAACCACAGGAGGAGACGTATTTACGTGTTCTTTGGCAATGGAGACAAGTTAGTATTATCTGATCTTACTTTAAATGTGATAGCCAGATTTGACACCCTCTGTGTAGCATGCTGTTAGCTGACAATAGTGTTTTTGTTTTCAGTGTAATTTCTGTCTTGATTGCTACACAGAAGGGAACTTAAGGGGCGAAAATAGGAACTTGAAAAATAGTTTCACAGTAGACTTTGTAAGAAAGATGAAACATTTTGTACGTCATGCTTTTGTTACATTTGATTGCAACGTCTGCAGTGTGAGCATAAATGAAGACCGGCTAACTTGTTTGACAGGTGGTAAAACCTGATAATTGAATCGCAATGAAAGGAAAAGTTTTAAATTCTTTTCCTTTAAACCTGTGATGTCAGTTGATCCTTGACTTTAGCTTTCAATAAAGCTGGATTATGTTGCTGTTTTTTATAGCACTGCACTGCAGTATGCTTTAACCTGCCTAGAAAAGACTTGTGTTTCTGTCTTCCAGCGAAATCTTAAGAGTGTGTGTAGTCAGAGCGTCAGACTTTATCCACCATGCTGGCTCTGTCCAGATGTTCCACAGCTAAGAGCTGGAGGCTTGCCCTGCGTTGCTCTGCCCTGTCTGTGAGGGGCTCTAACCCAGGCAGCCAGCCCTCCACCACAGCCAGGCCTCAGTTTCTAAGGACCCAGGCTGCCCCATTTCATCAAAGTAAAGCCAAAGCCAGTCCAGACCCAAACAAGATCGATTCAGGCAAGGACATATTTGACTGCTCCCTACACAGTTAGCCAGTCTCTGTCACAGCCCAGACTTCAGGTTTGTTCACCTGTGCATGGCGACTTTTTTTTTTTTCTTCCCCCCACTTACAGTATACTGTAATGACTCCAGGTTGAAATGTTACAAAAACAAAAAAGTTAAACAAGTAATTTAATAACTCAATTAACGTCAGAGTGGCGTTCCATACGCACTTTACCCACCCTTCGACAATTAATTTATAAACCTGTTCTCAGAAAATGAAATTGCCTCTGTGAAAGCAAAATGATTTGGAATAATCTTTGTACAAAAAAACCCAAAACAAGCCATATTTAAAGATTTTCAGTTCAGGGAAATAATGATGGATTATGTTTTTTTTTTTGTTTTTTTTCCCACAGCAGAACAATTAAAACAATAAAATAACTAGTTGCAGCCTGATGTTATGCTGTGATATTTTCTTAAAGACCATTGTGAGGGAAACCACAAACTCTGCGTTTAGCTGTGCTAAAGTACTGTGCTCAAGTCGAAATTTGCCTGCAGGTCTTTGTGTGTGAGGAATTTAATCGCATGTGTGAGGTTTAGATAAGAGTCCAGTGGCAAAAACAAACACACTCGCAGACTACACTCTGTACCAGATTCAAATAAAATGGGCATGCTGGGTCTTGTTGAGATGCAATCGATATGTGCTAGGCTACCACTAGCGTTGTGAAATATTGTGCTAATAAAGAGCAGTTAATGTCCCTTATGCTTATGTAGGAGCTGTTCTTCTAAACATACACTCTTCTCAATGTGCTTTTGCTTTGTTGTGTTGCAGTTTTGTCCTCTGCTTCTGGGCTAGAAGGGGAGCTCTTTGGAATGGGGATGTGGGCTCTGGGTCTGGGCGCTGTCGGGGCCGCCATAACCGGGATCTTCCTGGCCAACACGGATCTGTGTCTTACTAAAGCTGCCAATGCAACGCTGCAATACCTTGAAGATGCTGATTTGCGCTCCACCATGGGTGGTAAGAAAACATTCTGATACAGTACAATGGTGGAATGCACCAGACTAACAGCAGGTGTAGCTAAGGCTATTAAAAAGAAATGTAAAGTTACATAAGCACTGAGGTCAAATTCCTCTGCTGTGCTTAATGAACATCATAAAAGAGATGCTCCATGTGACCGTGAACATTTAGTTTTTTTCTCTATTCTTTATCATGCAAACTGTATTTCTCTATTATACAAACTGGATTTTTATAACTGTGGCATTTGTAATCTTTGTGACTTGCGTTTAATCGCCAATGTGTGAGGTCAAAGATTTGATAAGAAACAGTTTCATGTGATTTTGTCTGCAGATGACAAGGTCATCAAAGCAAAGAGCCTGTGGGAGACGAATGGGGCTGTGGTCATGGCCGTAAGAAGACCTGGATGATTTTTGTGCAGAGAGGTGATGCCAAAAGTCTCTGTGAATGAATATTGTCTGTTTCCACTCAAATTCTATGTACATGTAATGTGATTTTTTTTTTTCTGTCCTCTTCTTGGTATGATTTTTGTCTTTCTGTCCTCTTCTTGGTATGATTTTTGTCTTGCTGCAGGAGGCCTCTGAGCTGTCCTCTCTGAAGCCCCAGCTGGAAGAGCTCGGGGTCCCTCTGGTTGCTGTTGTGAAAGAGGACATTGGCACAGAGATCCGGGACTTCAGACCGCACTTCGCTGGGGACGTCTATATAGATGAAAAGGTTAGCAGCTGTAGATAACAAGCAGGCATGCTCAGAATAATTGTGAGAATAATCTGAGAGTTCCTGACTGTGCTGAAAAACTAGCTTAGAGTTCCGGTTTAGGCTTCAGCAGGAAATCCATGCCGTAGCTACCTCGTAACTGCAAACCCCTCTGAAACCCTACGGTGTACTCAAATGCACCGTCGAGTCCTCCTGTGCATTTCAGACTACTTTTTTAAAAATTTAACAGAGAGAATAATAATAATTGCCAAAACCACCAAAAAAAATTGTCATAACATCAACGTAAACACTCACAAATGTCACATATTCCTGCTGCGTGATTGCGGAAATGATCGGAATTGAAATTAAGGAATGTACAAAGAAAGGGAAAAACTTGAGGGACAAACATGTTTACCCCCGAGAAAGAAAAACAAACCAAAGAGCCAACTGACCACAACAAAGAGCAAGGACCCAGGAGGGAAGAAAGTCCCCGCATCTTTTTGTTTTTATCTGCTGCCACCGCATATAAAACAGAAGGACACGCTCACACAGGAATTGACACGTAATGAACCAGAAGAAGTGTAGATGTCGGCAACGACTTTGGCCACTCGCTTAACTTACATCGTAGTACAGGGCAGGCCTGTTTTGAAAGTATGGTAATCGTTTATGTGATCTAATCTGTCGTGTTTCATTAGCTCGCTGTCATTAAGCTTTTCAAGCATATATCTCCTCTTTGTCTTTCTGACATTGCCTCTGCTGCTTAAAAAGCTCTTAAATGCCCTCCTCCTTCCTCCTACCTCCTAATGGTTTTTCTAATGAGAGCTCTGTGAATCAGTTAATCCCGACCAGCATCGTGTCTTAACTGTGAGGGGCTGTTTTACTGAATGTCTTGCCAGAACCACAGTTAGAAGTACCCCTGACGTTGGCGTGATCTTTAATATCAAATCAAGCAGCAGTGCAAACTGACAGTGATTGCTTGTTGACAGTAAGAGGTTGGGTCATGACAATGCAGTGATAAATCGTTTTTAGAGTAGCAGTCAAATAATGCTACTATAATTACTGTATGTTGTGTATAAATGAGGCCGACTGAAACTAAACTGTGCTTTGCAGAAACACTTTTATGGCCCGGTGCAGAGGAGGATGGGAGGCCTGGGGTTCATTCGGCTGGGAGTGTGGCAGAACTTCATGCGAGCCTGGAGGTCTGGGTACCAGGGCAACATGAATGGAGAGGGCTTCGTCCTCGGAGGGGTGTTTGTCATCGGACCAGCAGACCAGGTAGCGTACACAGATTTGGATCAGTGGCGCTTCACAAAACTTGTCTCTATTTTTACGCACATGTTTTGTTTTTTGGCAGGGCATCCTCCTGGAACACCGCGAGAAGGAGTTTGGCGATAAGGTGGAAACAGCCGATGTTCTAGAGGCTGTTAAAAAAATTGCACCACTGAAATAATTTTTGTAGCAGGCTTTTATTAGATCACAACTAGAATAGCAAAATGAATATTTTTAACCTCATACAGAATTTCAGTCAAAATCTGCTGATATCATAATTATATTAATGTTCTGGTATTTATGAAGTCTGTGCTGTTTAATATAATGAGATACTGCTGACTTTTGCACATTTAATTTGCTATTGATTATGAAAATTTAGCTGTGAAAAGCACCTACAAGCTAGATTCTTGACTTGGGTATGAAAATGTTAGGGAATTAAAGGCATTATTTCCTTTTAGGTACGTCAGCCATTTATTTAATGTCACTTGAAAATCAGACGCTTTAATCTAATGGGTGGATTTTACATCTGAATATAAATGTGAAACATTTGAAATATTGACTCTGTGTAAAAGCTTTATTTGCTCTGATACACTCCTCTGACATGACAAGAGTGTGCGGTCTGTGTGTGATAATGACAACTTGACTCTAAACTCTCGGTCGAGGGGAGCAAGTTTGATGCCTAAACACACACACACACTGCTGCGGCTGTTGTCATGTTGAGGACTGTTTGTGGCGCCTGATGCAGGTGTTGCTTGCTTTTGTATGACTGTACATATGAGAGAGAATTGTGTGCATCTGCACATTTGCATACCAGCTGCAGAGCAGTGAATAAAGAAGACCTCATCACAATATCTCCATGTTGCTACTGTTTTTTTTTTTCCCCTTTAGATTTAATTTGTATATTGGGTAAAAACTTGGTCTAATAAAACATCTTACACAGCTCTTATAAAAGTTTTCAGAAAACTAGTAATTTTGAGTTTTGAGTATTTAAACTTTATTCTTGAAAGCACGACTGCAAAAACAAACCAAAAAAATTCCTCCCTTCTCTGCATGGTATTAATGCCGAGTCTGCTTTTATTCTAATTTTACCTTTATACACAAAATGCAAAAGTCAAGATCCTTATAGGTACATGAAAATCTGACCACATTACCCTATTGAAGTGATGGCAAGATTATCCCATGCTACCAATTCTTGTCATTTATGCCCAATTCTGGAGAAAATCCCAGAACATGAAGGTCACAGCAATAATAACCATCCCACTTACAATCATCTTTCTTCCCCTTTCTGACGCTTGGCCAGAACTTCAGGTTATTTTACCATGTCTACATGATAAAATACACTGAGCTGTCAAATATTTACATTAAACAGCAGTTGAATAGGTGTACTTAATAAAATGGCCAGCGAGTATAAACTCCAGCCAAAGTGCTTAAAATCATCATTGTGTTAGGTCCTATATATACACTCAACTGTAGCTATAGTTCTCTATATGAAACAGTCATGCAGAGGAGCTTTTTACCACTAGGTAAGACGAGCAACTGCTTGGGCCCCCAGGTCAGTGGGGTGGGAACCTGAGGACTGTCAAACTTTAAAAAACTTTAAGCTACATTCATCGGTTAACTCCACTAACGGAGCAGTCCTGCTCTGCTGACTGTGACGTGACCAAGTCAGAGTGTGAAGAATTTTTTTTTTTTGATGGTGTCAGATTAAAGCTGTCAATGTTCCAACCACCAAGATTCAGTGGTTTTTAAGTTGGGTTAAATTTTTATCATCTGAGCTGTTCTGCTGTGAAATATTCACTGATATAGTGACAATAACCCGTGTTAAATATTACTGCATGAAACAGACATGCATGGGCATTGATGTTACACATTTTATTCTATTGCTCAGATTGAAATACATCTCACGTCAAGGAAATATACATTTCAAAACAATGCAAAACAGAGGGAGAATACACCAATACTGCTAAGTCTACATGTATGTCAGTTGTATGTATGTATATAAAATAACCAAAACATTCATGGAGTGTAGCATGACATGAATTTTCCATGCGTGCCTTCAGTATGCAAAGTTGTAAAACACTGAAAGAACTCACTGTGATCTGAAATGCTATTGTCAATAAAAGCAATGGCAAAAACATGAATTCCAAGAATAAAGTGTGTGTTGGATTTTCTTTACATCTTCAAACTTGTAGCTTTGTATTCAAGACAATGGATTTGGTGGAGAGGACCACTTGTGTTAAAATACACAAAAAACAAACTATTTTTGCACAAGTATGGCAAAAGGTCCATTTGCTAAAGCTGAAACAAAAACTTTTAAAAGCTACACACTTCCTCAATCCTTTACCCGTTTCATCTTTGGCTGGCTCTACAGGTGTGACATGATACGGTGGTAAAGTGCAGTCACAAGCTGGGACGATGCGAGTTTCCAAACGTGTCTGAATGCCGACTCAAACCCTTCAGTTTTGTTCTTAAATATTTCTCGACCAAAACACGAGTAGAAAAGGAGAAAGATGGGACCAAAGCAACTTGGTTACGAGCAACGAAAGCTAGCAGACCATGAATGTAATTAGCAGACATGAAGCCACGATTCAGTTGACATTATCCAGCATGATGAAGACTCACAATCATCAATAAACACTTGAAAAGCTCCTTCAAAACAGCAACACAAATCCAGTTAACTCCTACAGCAGCCCAGCAAACACCCCAAACATATCACACGGTATCTGCAGTCAGCATCATAACACAAAAGTCTTCAGTGGCCACTGCAAGCACTTCTACATTTAAACTACAGTAGTGATGCCAAGTGTGAAACACTGTCCTGCAGTGCATGTGATCCTGTGTCAGTGTCTGATTCAAGCAGGGGACTCAAACAGAAGCCTTCTGTGTACATGGATGAGATGAAAGGGAGTCAAGTGTTTATAGGAAAACACAAAATGCAGGATTTAAAAGAAGAATTTCTCTCCAAAACAAGAAACCCAATAGTAAAAATACCAAAACGTCCACATTTTTTTGAGTTTCAAGTAGCAACACTCTTCCAAAGTTTGGTGAATAAAGCTACAGAATGTTGGAATCACACATCAACACAATCACTGTGCATTGGGGTCTGTACAAAAAGTCCATTCACGAAAATGCAAATGCTGTGCGGTTACTACAGTCCCTTAACGCCCAACACAACTACAACTAAGTGTCTTGATGGAGATGAATTTTGGTGATCTATACAATCTTACTGTGGTCACATTTTTAACCAACATACACAAAACATCACTTTATATTAACACTGAATCACAGCTGGTAATTTGTGGCAGTTGTAAATCTAACTAGAAGAACACTCCTCTAATCTGAGAGCTGATTGGTCTTGAAGCAGGAGAAGCTCTTACTCATTTGCAATAAATTACACTATATATATACTCCTGTATCAAGAGGAGAGGACATTGTTTTCAAGTGCATATGTGGGGCCATCTGATGCATTCACTAACAGAGGCATACGTTCTAATTAAAATCTCTAAAAAACCCTCAAAGATGTGCTTCATAGATTCTACATTATATGTGCTTTGTACATAAATATATCCAAGAAAAATATGATCATTTTTACACCACTAAGACACCGTCATCACTATCTCACCACACTGGAGACACTGCGTTTGGAGAGCTTGGTCAACAATGTGAATGACTTTTGATCAAAGATACTCAAACTTGGCCGACCTGTCCACAGTAACAAAGCAGCAACAATCACTGTGCACACACAAAATTCCCCCGATATCCTGACCTACAACCAGAAGTGTACTATTTTGACCTGTCACACATTTACTACTGTCCTTTGGTACAACAGGAAATCGGTGGCTCTCACACTTTTGACAATCAGGCTGTTTTGATGTCTCTCAGCCCACTTCAGGTCAGGTGCAAACACTAAGCAAAACAAAAAACCTCGAACTGTGAATTAGCATTTGCTTAACAGCAGCAATACCATTTAAGATCCTTATCAACGAGATCAACAGCATTTCTACTTCCTCATGTACACACAACACAGTATCCTCTTTCCACCGGATGCCACCACTTAAAAAGCACCATCACCTTTAAAAAAAGAAAAAAAAGAAAAGAAAAAAAGGCTGCCACAGTACATATTTACGCTGATGATAACCACACTTTGTAGTGCTGATATAGGATGTGCTTTTGCTGTATAAAGATCTTTGCCACAGGTACTGAGCACCTCATTACTTTGACTAAGAATATGAAGGGCATAAGTACACTTAGAGGAGAGTAGAAGAGGGTTAAGAAGCTGCACTGGGTAACAACAGGCATAAAACAACAAAACGGGAACTTCAACAGGAGTCGGGCTATTTAGAGTGTCTTAATTTACAGTTTTCTTGGGGCAACTCATTTGGTGGCCTCAGGCTTAAACAAAAAAGAGTGTGAAATATATGAATGTCTAATGTGACAGTGACTAACTGGAAAGAGTGGGAACACAAGGCAGCAAAGACTGTTACATTCAGAAGAAGTTACACACATGACCTATAAGCAAGAGTCTTCATTTTAACAACTGAATCACAAATAAACCTGAATGTAACGCAAGATAATGGCGGGTTGAGCACAAATCAGTGACTTCATGAATAGCCACCCCAAAAGTTCAGCGTTCAGCTGTGACCGGTGGAAGACAGAAAACACACCACAAAGCAATAAACTAAAAACAAAACAAAAAAAAGAACAACAACAAAAATAATAAAGAAGCTCAAATCATAAGTTGTTTTGTCTTCCCTCAAGAGCGCCATCTATGTACAGACAACGTTCAGTGATCGTTCTTTTCAAAGTCAGTGAATCCTGAAAAAAAAAGAGCCTTAAAAAACCCTGCATAAATATATTTTATTTCACCCTTCCAATTGAACCCACAGCACAATGTACGTGCGTGTGTGTGTGTGTGTGTGTGCGCGTGCATGTGTGCCAACATATGAATGGAAATGTGCTGGCTGTTCCTACAGGCCCTTGTTGAAGTAGACAGTGGTGATGTGAGGACTGGTCTTTCGTATCCTTTCTTGCAGATCTTCTTCCAGCCCGCTAACACTCATAGAGCTACAAAGAGATGGTCCAGCATCATTAAAAGGCAGCCAAGTTAAACAACACTGGATACAGACTGAATGAGTGAGGTGAAACGGGCTACTGGTACCTTTTCTGAGGGAACAGGGCGCAGCATAGAGGAGTTGCAAACACCAGGCTGAAATCAAGAGATGAAAACAGGAATGTTTTAGATGTTGTTGCAGGTACTTTCTAGGTGAAGTTAAAAATATAATTTGATAAACAGATATTCTCACTGATAACGAGTCTACTTTACTCACCACAAACCGACTAGTCCCACCTGGACTGGAGCGTTAAGAATTGGGAACCGCTGCAGAGAAACGAGATAAAAACCAGGCACACATATCAGAAGGGTTTGTCTGTGCAGAGCGTCCACAGACACAAGCATTTAGTGTACGTGCAATATGTGGAATGCGGCACGACTCTTTAGCCTCGTAAAACACCAGCATTTCTGGTAAATCAGTAGAAGCAAAACACTACAGCAAACACGGATGCAATCTGCTTACCTTCAAGAAAGCTCTCTTCTCCAGAGAATTCATTATGACAGGGGGAATGGCTGTGAACAGATCAACAAGTCAGGTGGGGGTTTCTGCTTCAATAGCAAAACAGGAAACTGTTAGTAAGGCTCAGAATGTGTGAGGTGAAGATACATTTTCTAATATATTTTTGGTGAAAGATGATCATGTTTTTTTTTTTATATTTGAGAGGGAAAAAAGTCAACATTCATTGTTTTTATTCTGGGTTTGCCCTCTACTGGCTCTTGAGATAAATATCTGGGTCACAGGCTCTTAAATGATAAAAACTATACAGAACAGGCAGAAAAAACGGGGAACCTAACCAGCCAGAAAACCCCATAAAGCAGAAAGGAGCTGCAGTTTCAGCTGATACATCTCTGTAGGTTTGTCACTAATGCGTGCAAAAGTAATGACCAAACAGAGAAAAGGTCAACATTACCCATTGCAGGCATCGCCATCCCAATCCTCGACACCACCACCTGCACGATGGCCTGTCTGGCAGCATTTGGAGACTCTCCTAGCCGGTTTCCATTCTCATCCGTTACAGGGATACCATACTTCAACTCCCTGGCAGAGGGGAAAAAACAAACGTCATGTAAAGCTGTCATACCAGCTGTTATAATAGGCCACTGATTAATATTTTACTGATTACTTTAGAGACCTCACCTCTGCCTCATGAAGGGAATGTTGATACAGTTAGCAGCAGCAACAGCAGCAAAAGGGACAAACCGGCTGATGATTGGAGGGAGACGCTGCAAAGACAAAACAAAATCAGGCAACCAGGCTTCCATCTCAGATCAGGGAAGGTAAGTTTGTTTTACTTCATGTTTTTATACACTTGAAACAGAGATATTACTGTAGCTAGTGACTTGAGTCCCAGTGCAGTGACTACGGCTCCAGTTGTAGCACTGACGTAGGCTGCGCCGAGCTGGCTGCAAGGACAAAATTATCACAAGTCACACACTGAGAACCCACATCCCCTTTCAGCATTTTCATAAGTGAAATAGAGCCAATTATGCATCACCACATGAAGACAGCAGCTCAGAGTCTACAAGTTAAGCTAAGGTGAATGAAGTTATGTATGAATATTTAAAAATGAACACGAACATCCTCGCAAATAATTGCAAAACAGAGCAGGACATGTGTTTCACTGACTGCATGCTTGATCCATAAATATGCAAGGTGTAATTTATTGCAAATATGCTGACCTGACCTGAGCACGCAATCTAAGTCAGCATGAGATCGCGGTGACAAACATGCTTAACAGTGGAACGTAATACTGCTGTGAGGGAGAGGACAGCCCCTCCCACAGCCTCCTCACTGAACCTAGTTTAGAGGTGGGACAAAAATGATCAAGAGAGGAAGGGAAATGAGAAGTCCTCCCTACTTCACAGTGATGGGTGCATCTCCACTGCGGTTGGTGTAGTTGACGATTGCGTTAAAGGACTGGTTAACCCACTGCCAGAACACCACTGCTGGAGTAGTCCTGCAAAAAACATGAAGGAACAGCGACAGTGTGTTTGAGGAAGTGAGATTTCACACCAATGGTTCGGTGCAATTTGCGCTGTGGCAAAGAAGTGACAATACTTGACAAAGTAGCTGCTAGTGACAAACACTTTAAAAAAAATGAGGATGCAAGAAAAGGTACTAAAAGTAACCTTCAGATGCATTCAGTCATAACTGTATATAGATTAGAAGTTTGTTTGGGCCGTTATTTCACTCTAGTGATCCCTGCAGATATCATCTTCATATATAATCAATCAGCTCAAAGTCAAGTTTGGATAAAATTCACACGCAAAACACACAGATCATCCTGATAGGGTACGTGTACAATTTTATGTGACCTAAAAACTGAAAGGTACTTTAGCACGGTTTACAGGCCTCTAGAAATATATACTGAATTTCAGCTTTAACTTAAATCACCTAAAACATTCATATTGGTATTTAAAAGACAAAAAAACAATAAAGCACTCTCTCTCGTCATCATTTTGCCAGTTTGACTATATAAAGCTATTGTGTGTGGCCGTTGAAATGCCACCCTATGGCGCCCTCGAGTGACAGGATGCAAAAACAACACTGTGGTTGATGGTAGTGTATGATACATCCAATCTGAACCTGAGTAATAAACTTAATATAACAAAATTATAGAGACCTAATTGTTAAATATTTAATTAACAAACACTAAAATGTGTATTATTAACATAAAATAGAAACATAAATCACAACTATTAAAACTACAGCCAAAATGGTTGCAGCATAGTGA
>VURO01022923.1:13718-34321 GCA_015108175.1 Pelvicachromis taeniatus
CTAGGAAATTTTTAAAAAAAAAAAAAAGAAAAACAAGATTTTTTTTTTTTTTAATTAAGGTGAAAGTGATTAAAGTGAAACAAAAAAAGTGGTGCTGTCAAAATTAATGCGTTAACGCGGATTAATCCATCATCATGATTAAAATTTTTAACGCAATTCTGCAGTGCAGAATGACTCAAAATCCCTGAAATGTCTCAGTCAATGCATTTCAGGCAGTTTGTCCAAGTCGAGTTACCTTCGCACATGCGCAAATGGGCAGTTGATCTGGTAGTGACGGGCAGCACAAGCAATCAACTCAATATGGAAGATGATAAACAGCATATTGGCCCTCTCAATGGGAAATTTGAATATTAAAAAAATAACAAGACCGAACAGCATCGAAGCAAACGTTAGTCGAGGATGCTGCTAGCAGTTTGGCTAACGTGTCACCTAGCTTGCGACAAACCACTCACGGAGCGTCGGGGTCTCAGAAATTCTACCTCGGACAAATTGACTGACACAATTGCCAAGTGGAGTGCAACAAATTGCAGACCTGTTAATATCGTTGAGAATATGAGCTTTACGCTTTTTTGGTTCCTCGTTTCAAGTACTTGAAGCGCCTCCCCATAAGTGACAGAGAGAGGGTGTGATCAGTTCCCACCTCGACAGACTTGTGAAGATGGGCCGCCCAAGAAAATGATTCTTTTACAGATGGGCACAGATTCAGAATCAGATGAGGAATTGCTGCCTGACAGAATCATGCACTTGTACAGAGCAGAGCCGAACTGCATACTAATGTTCTGCATAATTTTCAATAAAAAACTGGAAAATTGGGGTGTTCTAAAACTTTTGACCTGTCCGATTAAAGCAGGTCTGTTACATGCATGTGCAATGTGTACATAGAGGCTCAGGCAAATAGTCTTTTGCACATTTACAACCACATGCTTACATGTTGTTAGTATGTGTATAGAAAGGGCAAAGACACCAAGTTTGTCAGAGTGGGCCACATTGGGCCCACCACAAGAATGCTCGTAACGACAAACCTAATCAAACACTTGAATTATCCTCGACCAGCTGAACATGGACGTTTTAAAGAAACTAACACAGCAAATGCAATTAAAGCTAAAACTATCCAGAGCTCAGAGTCAGCCACAAGTGAGCAGCCTCAGTACAATCAGTGAAAAAACCCAAAACATTAAAGCAGCCAACGAGGAAAACTTGTTTGGTAAAATATATAAAACATATCAATCACATACCAAATATATAAGGTAAATGTGGGAGTACAACAACTCATTTTAAGTTAGTTTTTAGTTAATTATTTGTACCTCTTGCCAGCAGGGCACTTTATTTTCATTGCTTAAGTGAGAGAAGATCCTGCAACTTAGTGTAGTTTGGGGGAAACTAAAGGTTAATAATTTATTTTATTATGAAAGGAATATTCTACCTTGAGGAAAACTTTTGTTTGCTTTCATATGCTGTCTTTTACAATTCTTATAACTGATTATCATTATTATTCTAATTATAAACATTCATAAATCATGTTATTCTTAGAAAATGAGATTTAGTTATATTTCTACCACAAACAATATAAAAGACAGATGTATTGTTGGTTTCATAATTTGTTTGATAAACACAATTATTTGTAGTTTTTACCATTAAACTATAATTTAAAAAGTCACTTCAATCACATCTTGATTGATTTAAAATACAATTTTTTGGTGTACAGATGCAACATTACAA
This sequence comes from Pelvicachromis taeniatus, assembly GCA_015108175.1. Lineage (NCBI taxonomy): Eukaryota > Metazoa > Chordata > Actinopteri > Cichliformes > Cichlidae > Pelvicachromis > Pelvicachromis taeniatus. The sequence continues at coordinate 15,438 of VURO01022923.1, forward strand.
AAATTGTGTCTTCGCCCAACAACTTATGACACTAGGTGCTTCTGGGTGAAGTCACTCGCATTAAACCTGCATTCTTTATAATGATCACCAGGCAAGCACTGCTGCTGCAAAAACACTTCTGGGCCTACATTAGTCCACAGGACACAACCCTCTCTTTACACTTTCTGATGAGTTTATAATCACACTCACTCATTTCATATCTAATAAAACATTAAGACCATCTGGTAAAGTTACGTCATTCTAAGTAAAAAATGTTTGTGTTAGAAGTAGCGTGAGGTTTTGTCACTATAATAGATGGCTAAAACTTGAAATGATGAGCTTGAGGGCCCGTGCGGATGTCTGCGTGCCTGACAACTTTTTGTTGACCACATGGAGTCGTCCTCAGATTTTACATTACAATGCAATAACTATGCATGCACCCCAGGCAGCAGACTTCAAAGTACTACAACAGGAATAACTACTCGGCTGTGATGCATCAGTTGTCCATGTACATGCAGAGCACCATCAAGGCTTCACACTAGGGCTGCCATGATTAGTCGACTAGTCACGATTACGTCGACTATCAAAATCGTCGACGACTAATTTAATAGTCGACGCGTCGTTTGAAGCTTTGTAGGATTTAAGAGTGTAATAACAGACTGAAACAGAAGGTGGCAGCACTGTATGCACAAGGATGCCAGCTGCCGTTAAACCCCAAAGAAGAAGAAGCTGTGTCCCAGAATTCATAGCTCAGTTTTCAACAATGGCTAGTTAGTTTTAATATTACTCTTATTATTCTTTCTGGGTCACAAAATAAACGTTTAACATATTTTCAGGCGAGAATGTAGCTGTGTAAACCTCAAATATCTGCTCAGTTTATCAAGACCCCACATATTTTTAAAAGCACTCCGACGTTTTCGGCTGTTACCCACTAGCTCGATAGCTAGCCGGGGTTCAAGGCTCACTATAGCCGGTCAGAACACCGGACTCCAGTGTCCTGTTATATTTTAGATAGCAAGGAGCAGACGGCTGAGTTTATTAAAGTTCACCGAAACAATCTGCAGATTTCATTAAAATTTAATAAACTATCATCTTGTCTTTATTTTTAGTTAGCACATACCTTAAACACTCAAAGCTGTAATCTAATGATAGTTATATAAGAGCAGATGCATGCTGGTGCAATAAGCTGTACGTTTTACGTCCAATGGATGCATGATCTGATTAGTCGACTAATCGCAAAAATAATCAGTGACTAGTCGACTAGTCAAAATAATCGTTTGTGGCAGCCCTACTTCACACCTACTTCTAACATGAAGCTAACTGTACATTTCTCAGCTACATCATCTCCACAGGCACATCTATTAGTTTTTTAAACTTTATGACAACAAAAGTATGAAACAACACAGCTGCTGCTGTGGTGACTACACATGCACACACTCCCCATCCCTCTCACCTGAGCTCATCCGGATTGCCAATTGGCTGAGGGCTACGTAGCTTGGAGTCCAAGTTGTAGTAGACTCCTCCCACCTCTCTGACGCCTATCCAGTGCTGGCGCTTAAGTGGCAACCGGAGGGGCCCCCAGCGCAGATTGGACGGTACATTCAGGATGAAGCCCTCCACATTGGATAGTTCAATATTGCCAACATCCCTAAAAAAGAAAACATTTTTATTAATAATAATAATAATAATGACAATGGCATATATATACACTACATGAATATTTGCAAATATTTTTATTACTTTTTTGGGTTTATTGGATAAAGACAGTGTAGGTTGACAGGAAAGTGGGGGAGCTTTTTTTTTTTTTTTTTTACATTAAAACTTTCAGCTACATTCAGATTACATGCTCTTACAAGTGTAGTCACAGCACAAAGGTCCATTCTAAGTCAGGAAGTCCAGAACAAAACCCTGTGATAAACTATCCACAGTAACAATCACAAGCAAAGCTATTCAGCTATGTACGGGACGTCGCAGGAGACTACTTAGAACACCAGAGAGAAGCATTCTTGCAGGCAGAAGTTTAAACAAACCAGAGAGGCATATTCATTTTCAAATGAAACAAACAGGTTATATAACATACATGCTTACGGCACTTCAAAGCACTCTTGATTTTGTCAGTTCCCATTGATGACTTTAACGAACACTGTGTAACTCAACTGCGCTGGCCTTTGTGCAGTTTGTGTAGCGACATGTGTTGCAAACTTTGCATCTCTCAAAAGTTAACTGTCATTAACTGGTGAACGAAGACTGAAGTAGGGACTTTGAAGTTTCAGTGCTTGAATGCCTGCCACACCTACGCTCCAGCATCAGAGCACACTTCCAAACACAGTTGGCTGTACACTGATGATAATACTACATGAGGACCCTGTCCAACCAATCAGATTTAATAAAAACTCAACGTTTGTGGGTTTTCTGCTCCAGATAGAGAGCTAACGTGAACTCTGAGTCTATTAAACGAGTAACAGACTCTGAGACCGCTGGCAGATTTTCTTCAACAAACTCTGAGAACATACTGAAATGTATTGATTTAAGAAGTTTACAAACATTATAATCACAATGATATATGAGCTTTGTACTTGTTCTGTTCAACCTGAGTGCTTATTAATTGATCTGTTCTGTTTGATCTGGTGAGTGTTCTCGTTGAGAGACATTCATATTTCTGGATTAAAATGAAGGCTGTGCTTTTTCATTACCCGATGCTGGTATCATTTTTTTTTTCGTTACACATGCTGATGTGCTAGAAAAAACTTAGAGTTAAACTCAAGAGTTTGTTAAACCTGCTCTGTGGATCAGGGCACCAAATTTCCTTGCCTTATCAATCACTTGTCCTCTCATGACTGACCTTATTATTTTGCTCCCAAAAATAAATGATATTTATAAATACTCCAGCTGTGGGTAGGAGCTTTTAAGCACACTTTTTTCACCGTGATCCAAATACTTAAAAATATCTTGGCTGCAAGTGTTTACCGCATCAAAAATCCCCTGTGAGAAGAGTTATAAAAACAGCCTCAGGTCACAGCAACTTCATAAACATAACCAAAGAATAAAAAGAAGTCATGTCTTTTCTTGTCGAGAAATCCAAAAAGACTGAGTGCTTAAGTGCTAGTCCAAGCATCGCGTTGTTTTCTCGCCTCAGTCTCTGGTTAACAAGCCAGTAACCGAATGTTTACAACATGTAAGCATGTAAAGCCTTAGTTACGTGCAAAAAAGGGGTGAATCTCCCCTTTGCTGTTTGACTCAACTGTGTTGAGTCAAACAGCAACAGTGCGCAGCTGAAGAAGCTCAAAAAGAGAAAAACAGGAATGGGTTTTATCGATAAAGCAAGTCTGTGTTTGGCGCTGCTGTCAACAGTCGTGTAAGACTGATAATGAAGGAAGCAGGAATGCTGATAAAACTAACTCTTGAACATTATCAACCATAGGAAGCGCTGACTAATCACAGAGATCACTCAGGAACCTGCTGATGAGGTGGTTGAGGTGCAGATGAAAAAAAAGGTGTTCCTCCTTTTTAGCATTTACAATATATGTACACTCAAGCGAGATAAGAGAGGAACACGTGTAAACAAGTACAGATAAGCAACAATAGACTGATTGCTTTTCTTTGGTTTGGGCTTCCTCAGCCTCACATTGACTATTTTGGGAAACAATCAGGGACAGAAGTCATGAGACAAATTGCAGTTACAACATAAGCCAATGGAAATAAATCTATTAAATCAATACTTTTACTAGTTTAAATATGATTGATCCATGCTAAGGCTTCTTTTGTTGCTACCCCTACATACCTTCTTTTATCCCACCAAACTGCCTCAAACCCTCGGGTCTGCAGGGCTGCCATAATGACATTTACATCATAGTTCCCGTTTCCCAGAACGCTCTTCTTGTGAGGCGTCACCATAGTGCTGGGAGAGAGCCTGCAACAAGTTGACAAAAGGGATCATCCACAGATCACTTAGTCAGTTTACATTTACGAAACATTTTATGCACACCGCAACACTTTTAATCAACCTAGTGTCTCACCTCTGGTAGATCTCCTGCAGGGTGTCCCGGCTGAAGGCTGTTCCATCCTGGAAGACGTTATTGAGCGCGTGCAGGGCACACAGCTCACGCCGCTGCTTTTCGTGATAAATGGCCGGAGGCACCAAAGAAGGTTGGGGAGGAGCTGGCGAAGTGAGCGAAGAAGAGGATGATGAGAGATCTTGCTGCTGCTGCTGAGTTTCCCTGGGATCCCTGGACCTCTTCTCCTCTGCTCCAACCACCGCCTCCCCTCCTCCTCCCCCTCCACTACCTCCACCACCTTTCTGTTTGCTGACCTTCCAGGGCATGCATCCCAGCTCCTGCAGGCTGCCTCGCCCCTTCCCCTTCCACTCACCGGCTGGATACGGAGCACTTCCCATCCCTGGACGTTCACCACCGCCAGCGCTGTCGCCGCCCCCACCACCACCGGTACCTCCTTCAGCTCCACAACTACTGTCAGGACGCTACATGAGCATCATGACAATCGTTTGCGTGATAACCTCTCAGCCACTTGGAAGAGAGGAGCTTGTGTTTCTGGAGGGAGGGTAAATGAGACCTGTGGCTCTTAAACGCCGCAAAACCTTCTTTCTGTCTCTTTCCAACTAAAGGACAGATGTGCAGAACGATCGCTATGTGGGACCAAGTATAACTGGCAAAGATACTCTAGATGCTCCAAAATGACAGACTAGTCCTCCAACAGCACAGCGGTGTCATCAATCATACTGCCGTCACTCTTTGCATTTTCCACTTCCTCCATCCTCTCTATGTGCTGACAGCTCTTTCCATCTAAAGCCTATAGCTTAGCAGATCTCCATCCTCCAAGACTGGCTGACCACGAAGCTACAGTTCCACTGGAACAGAGGAGTCACACACTGTGGAGAAAAATACACTCAATAAGCAACTGAAATGCAAAAAAATAATACATTTTTTTTAAAAAGGAAAAGAAAGTCACGTGTTTTTCCTCATAATTTAGCTATTACACATAATTACCAAAGTCCCCAAATCACACCTCGGATATGGTTGGTTAAAGAACAGCTGTCAAATCGGCCTAAACAACACGGTGGAGCACCACTGAATACGCTGTTACATTATTTAGAGCTTCAGTATCTTGTTGGTCAGCAGAGCCCAAATGAAGGGAAGGTAAACATTTCGAGCAGCTTTGAACTGGATAGAGGAAGCAAGCTGTTCACTGAGCTAGCAACATTTGACAACAGCTACACGTTAACGTGAAGCTTACACAGCATTAAGGAGGGATAGCAAACATATTCCCCTAAAAGCAGGCATGTACAGAAGGTTTTAATCCGTGTTAGCAGCAGATATCTGGCGTTGGTCTTATTTCTGCTCTACGTGACTCCGTGTCTCCAGCAAACACAACCACAACGCCTCCTTTTATGATTTATAACTTCATTTTCTTTCGCCGACCACTTCCCCGCCCGTTACCTGCCGCTGGTGTCACAGCTGGGCTGCCGTAAACCGGTCTAAAACCCGAGTCTCCTCTGTCCTTTCCCCCCTAAAGGGTGCTCAGACCTTTGTCTTTGCCACTTTTTTCCTGTTGTGGCTCTCTCCTGTCTCTTTCTCCGTCCGTGCAGTCGCAGACATGCGCAGTAGCTCCTCCCTGGCTCCATATTGCTGTCACCGCCTGCGTCAGTAGACTGGAGCAGCGCCTCCCCTGAGACTGCCAAAGCCTTCCTTTTCCACTTTGTTCTCACCTGTAGTGCGCTTTTCATCACATGATTGCTTCACAAATGGTTTAAATACGTATAAAAAATATGTTTTACCACAGGAAACAGCACCTGCTGTCTTCTTAAAGCAGTTCCAACTCTTAAACTTTACTTCATGAATGGGTCACACAATTGAGGACCGCTTTAGCCTCCTTTAGGCTATCTGTCATTTTTAATTCTGTCACAATTGTAACAAGTTTAAGGGAGGGGGGCTATCAAACCCCATTGGATTAAATCTGAAAGTCTGCAAATACTTAAGCTGCTTAAAAGTTAGATATTTTCCAGTTGATGGGAACTTAAAAAAGAATAAAAAAGTCTATTTCATAACAACACAGTAATGCCATATGTCCATGCCTATGTCCATGTTCACTGGATGAGTAAATTAATATGACGAGTAAGTTTGAAATTTGTTTTGTTACAAAAACTTCCCAAAAGTTTGGTTCTGTTCATCTGGACATGGCGTTTTTAGTGGGATAAACGTTTTATTAGTCGTCCAAGTGACTACTTCAGTCTCAGCTGACTGCAGGTTCCCCCCAACCTTATAAACAGTACATCTGCACTATGACTGAAAGTAGCCCAGTGAATGAACAATGGGCTGTGAGGTCAGCTCCTTGATCACTGGTTGATAATAATATCTGAATTTCAAGTCAGTGTTTTTACGTTATGAAAAGCAGATGTCAGATTGAACCCATGGTTATTAATGTGTTGGGGAACTCAAGTTGCACAATATGTGCAACAAATTCACAGGAAACAATTGATTCACATGATAGGTGTGATATGAAACACAACGCTGCCTCCGAGGCAGTCTTAACATGATGGCCTTCCTGTGTTGTCCTTTATTAAAGCAATGTGAGAGAACTGTCTCACCTCTTTATTTCTTTTACTGAGATGTAAATGGACACGTGAGTTTTCGCTCTTAATTTAACATTTTGATTTGACTCAACTCTAATGCAATCACCATCAAGCACAGGTGTCAAACCAACATTTATGACATTAAACACATACCAGTTGAACTGTACCTCATTAAAAACACCAAAGGACGCCCTCTCTAAAGTAATAGCAGTGCAGACTGTGTGTTGCATTGTCACAGGAATTTGCATATTCAGTTGGTGAAGCAGAGGATAAATAAATATATATATTTTCATACGTTCTCCTGATTTGCATATAAGCTGCCGGAAATGCAACTCATATTACACAAATTAGAAAACTGATCAGTTTATTTGTATTATTTGTTTATCACTAAGCATAGCCGATAAACACAATTTTTCACAGTATTTTATCATCTGTTCCTCTGATAATGTTTGATTAAAGTCGGGGGCACTAAGTTAATTTTGTGTGGAAGGAAGAGTGAAATGTTGTGTAAATGACCCATTTTCTGTGAGACTGAACAGATACTGAAGGAGAAACAAATCGAGTTTTAGTGTGATAAAATTTGTATTGTTTTTAGACAGTGCAATAAAGAATAAGGGAGAAAAAGGCAAGCAGAGAGAAAAGGAAAGAGTTACACAGGCAAGAGAAAAAGAAAGAAGGGGGAGAGGAACAGATAAGATAGGCACTCAGTACAATAAACACTTCAAATTCTACACAACATCTTCTTTAGCTTTGTGGGTTCAGCCTGTGGACAGTTCAAGATTAGCAACATCCATGAAAGTTATCAACCACTGCTGCCAAGTGAGCAATTAAAGTTCCCTACGTGTGGAAATCAACTTTGTAGCAGTTGTTAAAACAGCTAAAAGCACACATTTCTGAGCCTCACGCACCTTTATTTGATATAAATCATTTAAAATAAAAGTGGAACTGAAATATGTTATAAAGTTTCTTTAAACATTTCCAAAACATGGACACCCCAGGACATTCCCATGTGAGAAAAGGTATCAATTGTACCTAAAGTGAACAATTTTGTGAAGTCATATGTGCTATGTACAAAATAAAGAAATGTATTTGTTGATGATTAGTGTTCCTGGAGGACTTTTTAACAATGTCCCAAACACCGTTCCAGAAAAAAATATTGCTGAGGGCCAAAATATCTGTGTGCCATAATGAATCCACTGGCAATGGAAGCTATGTTTCTTTAAAACTATAACAATTTGATTTGGAAACGGTTTGACCCTTGAGTTTAACAAATAAAGTTGATGACACCCATAGACGATACTCATTATTTCTGAACACGATGGTTGCCAGCTAATGTAAAGAAAGTCTGGCTGTGTTGAATTTGCTTTGTAGTATATCTCTTGTACATCATAAGAAGTAAAAGTAAAACAGTACTGAATATAGAAAAATAGTTCAGTTCATCGTCTACATGTAGAGCTGCAAACAGTGCCGTGCAGACTGGAGGATGATTTCCAAACCACCTCATCTGAACTGGCGACACAGATCAGGTGTCTGTGTTGTGAACTTGTAACAGACCTCATTGTCTGCTGCGTGAATGACTTGACATTTACTGTAAAAGTCAGTTTCGAAAGTCTGTTTTCAAATTTGCATATGTACTGTGGAATAACATTCATGCTTCTCCTGTCGCTTTTTAGCTTTTAGCTGTGCTGATTTTATACTGAGAGAGGATATGAAAATGACAAATGCTACAGAGCAAATAGCAAAAGTATGTATGTGTCAAGTATGTACGTGTTATACAGTTTTAAAAGAAATACATACAATTAAAAGTAGACTTACAATAGGTGAAGGTTAACCCTGTAAGGCCCAACCCCAAAAAAATAGTCAGAAAATTCAGATTTTTTGGAACTGAGCTGTTTATTAAGAAGTTGGTGAGGCAACAGGCACTATGAAAAATAGAGGAGCTGAACCTGAGGCACAGGTGAAAATAAAAGAGACTGAGAAATGTTCGAGAGAAGGAGAGAGGCCGAGGAAACAGCAGCCTCCTCTGCTCTTCAGTTGCCAAAACACTTCTTATCCTTGTGAATTGAGCTCCACAGACCTTAATTGTCATCTTTCTCTTTCTTGTTCAACTCATTTTTAAAATATATTTTCTTTTGATTACTATGACTTCTTTTATCTTTTTTTTTTCTTTTCGCTCCACCTCCATCTGTCCCATCTCTCTTATTTAAAACCCTGAAGCAGTTTTTGGATGTTTTTTCTTAAGCAGCATTCCTGCAGCTCCTGATTCTTCTGCTCCAGGTTTTCCTTCTCCTTCCTTCTTTATACTTATATAGAAGTATTCTTTCTTTTTCTGCTTCTCTTTACTCCTTTACTTTTTTTTTAGTCCAAAGCTCTTCATAGTTTTGCTGCAGTACCTTATACTGTATAATATATGCTTTGGATCACTATCTGCTTGGCTGAATAGCAGCATTGGCAGAGAGTATTTTGGAGCACATCCAGGTAAATATTTTCATGTACTGCATAGGTGATGACAACACATTGACAGACAGCAACAACTGTATGCTGTATGCGGCTGATATCCACAGCTTTTTCATTGGCAAGACAAATGTCATTTCTGATAGGGTACACCTTGATATGACAAAAAGGATCAAATTAAACTTTGGAGTCATTTACGTACACTAGCAAAACACTGCAATTATGGTATGGCTCACAATGAACTAATCAGAGTCAGGCTGGCTGTAGGGCTCGCTGATATACACCTGTTGGAGCACATGGAGCTGGATGAGGGTCTCGTGCTAGGCAGAGCAATCCAGATGGCAAGGAAGACAGCAACAGTAAAAAAAAAGCAACAACAGAGTGACTTACGTAGGAATACTGTGTGAAAAAAAGAGACTTTGGTACGTACAGTAATGAGCAGAGTTTTTGACTTTCAGAGACAAAAACAAATATGGGAAATAAACACAACCAAGGAGGACATGTAGAGACAAGCAGAGTGTTACAAATGTGGGAAAATTCCTTTACATCCCAAAGAGTAAAGTGTAAAACATGGCATGTATATATGAGTGTGTGCTTCAACAAGAGCTGGCGCAAGAAAAAGCTGAAAGTACGGTATATTCCTTGGGAACATAACAGCAAAAGGAGACTGACTGGAGATCTAGAGCCTGAGGACAGGACGATCACATTTAAAATGGACACTGGTGCTGATATCACTGTCATTCCTGACCGTGTATTCAATGTGATGTTCACAGATGTGAAACCAACTCTTTGGAAAGAAAAGAAGCCCATACTTGGACAAGGTGGTATACCACTGGGCGGGCTAGGGTTTACAAACGTAACACTACAGAAAGAAGAAAAAGCAATACATTTGACATCTTTGTGATCAGTAATCTGCACTCTCCTCCTCAGAGCTAGTGGGCTCAGCCCCAAGTCATACATAGATCGATAGATAGACCCGGGAAGGAGGTGAGGGCAGACCTATTTACACTGAACCGGAAAACGTACTTGCTGGTAGTGGGCTGTTACTCGAGATATGTTGAAATATAACTCGAGTAATATGTCAACCTTTGATGATACATACAGTTTCATGTGATCTGCAGTGCACAGTACCCACAAACCATCGGGGAGGATAAACAGGCTGTTCAAAAAGACCAGATCAGTACTTCTGCATATCGTGTCGTCCCACTTAAACATGTGTTTCAGTCCAGCTCAACGTTTGATTTGGTGCCAGATTCGTTCCACTGTGCTGACCCACCAGTGCTTCCCGACAGTGCAGTGGTCATCGTAAAGGAGAAAGAGAGAAGGAATGCACATCAGAGATTCTTCAACAGACATCACCGTGCACAGGAGTTCAGTTATCCCTCCACATAGGAACAGGCGTGGTTGAACTGCACTCTAATTCCTTCCCTACAAAATTCAACACCCGGACTTTGTCCAAATAGCACCACAGTCATATACTAAGTCAGGCAGAGCAGTTTTGAAACCACTGTACTGGACCAAACTTGTAAACAACTGTGCTAACAAGAGATCATCTTTAGTTTGAAAGATAGAAATCAGTGGCAAAGCTACTGTATTGTGATGAAACTTGGGCTGTTGGGGGAAAAAATGTGTTATCTTCAAAAGAAAAAAAAAAGAACAAGTCAGCATTCAAGTGAAGGATCTGTACACATTGAAGGTAAAGCGGAAGAACTTAAAATCCATCTGAGGCCCCTGATTGAAGGGTGCCTCCTTCAGGGTGTAAACCTGAGGAGCAACCTGATTGATCTGGCATTTTCAATTCCTCACTGCACGCATATCTTGTGCCTGCCTGTTTCAAGTCCTCCACCATAGTCCCTGTCCCCAAGAAGTGGTTATGAAATCTTTTGAGCGCCTGGTTCTCTCCTATCTCAAGACCCTCACGGCCCCCCTTCAGGAACCCTTGCAGTTTGCATATAGAGCCAGCAGGTCTGTAGACAATGCTATCAACATGGCATCAACATACACTTCATCCAGCATCATATGGACTCTCTGGGAACCTACGCCAGGATCCTGTTTGTGAACTTCAGCTCTGCCTTCAACGCCATCCTTCCAGACCTTCTCCAGGGCAAGCTTTCCCAGGTGAATGTGTCTGATCCCACCTGCCGGTGGATCACTGACTTCCTGACAGACAGGAAGGTTGTGAGGCTGGGGAAGAAGGTCTCAGACTCCCGGACCATCAGCACTGGCTCCCCTCAGGGCTGTGTTCTTTCTCCTCTGCTCTTCTCCCTGTACATCAACTGTTGCACCTCCAACCACCAGTCTGTCAAGCTAATTAAGTGTGCAGATGACACCACTGTTATCGGACTAATCTCAGACGGGGATGACTCTGCCTACAGGATGGAAGCTGAAAGTCTGGTGTCCTGGTGCAGCCGTAACAATCTGGTGCTGAACGCCCAGAAGACAGTGGAGATTATTGTAGACTTCAGGCGGCAAACAGCCCCACTCCCCCCCATCATCCTGTCTGACACCCCCATCACCACTGTGAACTCATTCTGCTTCCTGGGTACCACCATCACCCAGGACCTCAGGTGGGAGCCCACCATCACCTCCATCATAAAGAAGGCCCAGCAGAGGATGTACTTCCTGAGGCAGCTGAAGAAATTCAACCTGCCAACACGGACGATGATGCAATTCTACACTGCAATCATCGAGTCCATCCTCACCTCCTCCATCACCGTGTGGTACGCTGGAGCCACCACCAGGTACAAACAGAGACTGCAGCATGTTGTGCGCTCTGCTGAGAAGGTGATTGGCTGCAGACTCCCATCTCTGCATGACCTGTACACCTCCAGGACCCTGGGGTGTGCAGCTCGTACACTGACCCTTCTCACCCTGGACACATTCTGTTTGACCTGCTCCCCTCAGGCAGGAGCAATTTCCTAGTGTTGTAAATCTGCTCAACATTTGGCAATACAACCCTTTCTGATTTCTGATCCCACCAGTAGCATGTGCTTGCCTCAGTGATTAAACTGTGCATGTCTAAGTACATGTGGTCATTACAGTGAAACTGCGAATGGTGCATGGAATCACTTATGGTTCCTTTGATCACTCAGCTATTATTTGAATAGCGGTGGTAATCCGAGGGCTAATAAATGCAAAGTGCTGGGTTCGGGTATGCGTGCATTTATCAGACCCAAAACTCATGTGAGGTGTTACCATAGTGTCTCTAAATAACCTCAAGCTGATCACGGGACCTCCATTGCGAAGATATTTCATCTGAAGGTCTGCTCTGTCAACTTTCAGTGGCACTTTATGTGTCGATGGTAACCATGGGTAACGTGGAATCAGGGTTTTGATTCTGGAAAAGGAGCCTAAGAAATTGCTACAAAATCCAAGGAAGGCAGAAGATGTGCAAATTATCCACTCCTGACTCAGAGGGTTAATGAAGAAGGCAATGACAATGACACACTGGTGTAGACAATAAGGACAAAAAGATAGGGGAGGAAGTAAAACTATATACAAGACGCGAGAGACACATTATAATAAAATAATAAAAAATAATAATACAAACGTTTAAATATCAAAAGTGTAAAGGAAAGCCAGATATAAACCCAAACTTAGAAATCTACATGCACCAACATCATTAAACTGAAAATCCGGGGCTACATATAAAAATGGACCTTATGTTATTTTTATTTGGTTTGCAGAAAGATCTTTACCATAAAATAAAAACTGATTATTCTTTTAATATAAATACAAATAATCTGAACTACATTACATACATCCATAAATACTTTTTTATTTACTTTGACCTACACGCATCTCTGTTTATCTTTCAAACTAAGAATGTAGTATGTCAGCCTGGCTTTGTTTATTACAAATCACACAAAACATACATTTTTGGTTTAATCATAATACAAAGAAAAAAGACTGCAGCATTGAAAACGTCTCAGTGAAAATCCCATAGAATGCGCTTCAACGCACTCCAATACTGTAATACCTGTAGCTCCGTGTGTCCTGAAGTATGCGCAGTTGAACACTAGGGGGAGACAGAGACTGCGCATGTGTGACAGAAACAGTTCTCAGAAGTGTAAACACACTCTCCAACTCCAGTTAAACAGCATACCTGTTTTTGTGGCGAGGGCAGTGTTTTAGAGAGTTAGCTCCGCTCTTATATCTCCTGTTACAGAAGCGGGCTGAACCCGTGGGAACGGCGTAGCAAAGGAAGTGGGTCTCTGCGTCCCACGCAGAGGAGGGTTTTCCGGTTAAAGTTTCCTTTGTGATTCGGGGGTGGCGCTGTGATGCCAAAGGCGTTTATCCTCACAGACACAACACACAAGTGGCGAACATTATGAGTAAGCATAAAAATACGAATTCATGGTTCGGAGTTAGAGCAGCAGCTTAATTTCTATTCAGCGAGAGTAACAGCGTGGCATATAACTGATCGTAGGCGTTAGCACTCACGGGTGATGTTGTTATGGCATGCTAACGGTTGCTAGCTAACTTGGGGTGTCTGTCTGCAGTCAGCAGGGGAGCCGAAGAGTTTTCAGCTGAAGCCGGTGTCAGCGTTAAATACTTTATTGTTGTAGTTGATAGCGTTTCACGTTCAGTATGGCGCGTGTGTCCGCTTTTCTATAGCAGCCCGACTTTGGCTCGCGTATTGAATGTTTAGGTTCACTCCCACCCAGACAGGCTAACAATAGCTTAGCATGCCTGGGTGTTTTGGACAGTGACAGCTGCAGGCTGCGGCCCCATGACATCTGTGGAAAGGCCTCCTGAAGCGTTGATTTCTTTAGCCTATCGTATAAGTTGTCATTAGTCTTTTTTTAAAACGTCTTTTACTATTCTAGAGCTTTTTTCTTTTTTTATCTGCGCATGCCCTGGTTACTATGATACAGTTGCTCAGCATCATAGTACGTACAAGTAGTGGATCAGAAGAGCAAACGGCTATGACAGACTATTTGTACTGAAGCTTTGCTCTAATTTTACTTTACAGGACCGTTCAAAGCTCTGTCCTCCTGAAATGCGATAACACCCCTTCCAGATTTTGTAACACAGGTAAGCAACAAGCCCTTGTTCACATCTGGCCTAGTTTATGATAAGCCAGGTTGCAACCACATCCTTTTACCTGTTTGCTGTGAAACTGAAAAGCTCCTGTAATTCTTGGTAGCTGGTTTCCTGTGACTGATGGTGAAACAGCCTTGGCTGTCAGGACATGTGTGCCTTGCAGTGTGTACCAGTGTAACCATGATGCATATCTGAAAGGCTAGTGTGGGCGTGTAGGGAGGAATGCTTCCAGTGTGTTTCAGCATTTAAATGTACTATTCAGCAGAATAGTACATTATGCATGTTTGAACAGCAGCTGTTTGTTGGGGAAAGTAGAGATGAGGCAAATGTGAAGATCTGTCACCCTTCATTTGTGAATTGCATGTTAATTTCATGTGTGACACTTGATATCTAGGTCACTGGCTATTATTATATTAAGCTAGATTTTGTGTGAGGCGTCAACAAAAGCTGCAGACATAAAGCAGCGCAGTCTTTTTCACCTGTTGCCGAGGAGATAGGCATCTCAGAGTAGTGTGCTGAAACAAAGATTGCACATCAGATTGAAGAAGCGAGTGCACGCATTATCTTGCGGGTCTCATCGTGTTGGCTCACACTATTATTGAGCTCATGTAGATGCACTGTAAAATAATTTCTTTATACAGATATTTAATGTCAATTATTGATTTAATGTTATTTTAGCACCATTCTCAAGGGTTTCCGAGCCTTTTGACACCACTTTACTGACTTGTTTTCTCTGGGTGAACACTCAGGCTGTCTAGCTAGACTAGTTTTGGCTGTTGTCATCTGTGAAATGATTCCAAATCTCTTACGTGATCAGGTCAAAAGTCATTGTTAAATATCAGGTGATTTTGACAGGTTTCATTGGTTCTCTCTGTAACTTGTATACATACTGATACATGGTTATTTGTACCAGCTATATAATAATCTGTTTAAATAATTGTCATCTTATTAAATCATATTAAATGAAAATATTTTGGTAATTTTCAGCTGTATTTTATTAGGTCCATCATTGTACCAGTGTGTACCCTGTTTCCCACCCTTTCACAGCTGGGTTAGACCCTAAAATGAGATTGATGGATGATCTGTATAAGGTGCAGATACTTACTGAGTAAAAACCGTGTGCCAGATAAGTGACTGAACAATATGTTTATCTCTTGTCCATTTGTCGAACCCCGACTCTACCATCTTGGACAGCAGCTGCCAACGTGAGTCAGTGTCCTGCTCTGCTACCTCCCTGCCTGACTCTGTGTCATGTAGTAGATCTCACAGGCAGAACAAGAAAGTAGTTCGGCACCTTTAAATTGCAGTCTGCCAAATATTAGATTAAGTACCGCTGGAGAAGCAGCGTCCTTTTGGTTCAAAAGGTCCTTTTGGTTCAAAAGGTCCTTTTGGTTCAAACTAGTTGGTTAGTAGCTACTGAAATTTTAAAATAAGCTTGATGGTATTGTTTGGTAGTTGATTGCTCATATTCTCAGATGGATGAAAAAGTAAATAAAAGTCAGTTTGTAAGGAAACTCAGCCCCACAGATCAGAAAATACTGATTTTAAATACAGTTTTAAAAACTCAAAATTATAAATATTTTCCATAAAAAGTAACAGTATTCACCTACATTCTGATACCTTCACATATTTTTTTAACCTTTCTGCTTTAATTGATGTAAAAATGTGCTTTCTATCAAATGTTGTCTAAATGTTTTATGTCTGTCATGATCAAATGTGCAGATCAAGAGAAACTTTAGTGTCATGCGGTTAGTGTGTCGCTATTCAGACGTGTGAGCTTGTTTGATTGTGAGAAAAAGAGAGGAGCAGCATCTCAGACAACACTGCCTCATTGTTTGCAGCCCCGCTGTGCAGTAATGACAGAATCCCCATCAGAACCCCACAGCTAGAAAACACATATTTGCAGAGAGAGCAAGAGGAAAATCAGCACACAGCACAGCGGCAGGTCCTGCCTTTGTAAACAACCATTAGCGAGTAGCTGTCAAAAGTTACCAGGCCTGCTCAGTCCAGAGGAGTGCTTCAGAAAGGAACCAGTTACACCGGGCTTGTGCCAGTAAATCAGGAAAATCTCTTCCATAACATGGCTTTGAATGGTTTGACTATTCACAGGAAGGTTAGCCTTCAGGCTTCGCTTCTTCACACGCTTAACCAGTTTGTGTTATAAAGGTACCTGCCAGTCAAAAAGCAATAGCGATTTTAAGAACTTTTTTTTGCCCTCAACAATTACAGCAATGAAGTGTGAATCGCATCCAGTGCACATTTTACACAATTGTGCATGTTGCATCACTTTCACACTGTGATGGCTTACGGGGGCTTTTTTTGTAAACAGCAATAATCACCTAAGGTTGATGGAGAGCCAGACATGGACTAAAGTTATTCAAAAGTCAGTGACATGTATGACTTTTGGCTCATTACAGAGCATGCGTTTGTGCTTTGCATAAAAATTTCCATGGAAACATCCGAAGATATCTATGCTAATTTTGTGATAATGAAGTACATTTATATAGTGACACTTGTACAAGTCAAGTAGCTTGAACTAAACTGAATGCTTTTGTTGCTAAAAACAGGTTTAGCTTGTTTAAAGTCACACATTTAGGTTACATTTGCATTATTCATATTGGTAATTACAGGCTTACGAGGAGCGGGCAGCCTCAGACATGGAAGTGTCTTCATGTTATATGTCTCGAATGCGATCCTGAACTCTTTGCCTCGAGGCCCCATTTAGTCCAAATTGGCTATATGGAAGCATTTGAGTTGTTTTAAAAAAAAAAAAAGTATACATTTTTTTATACACTTCCTCAAATCGGCGTTTAAAAAAAGCACTTTTTAAAAATAGCTTCCGTTATGAGATACCTCGAGCTCTGATGGCCACTCATTACTCGGGTTAAATGTATGGAAATCATGCTGAGGTTGTTAAGAAGTAAAAAAAAAAACAACCCAAAACATAAGCTGCCTTTTTAAAACAGCGGCCACAGCAACAGTTGTAAAAGCTGAAACATGCAAATTCTTCCGTGATGGCTGATTTAATCCCTGGTCCACAGGCCAGCATTCTTGCTCTTTCCCAAGTTATTTGTGTATGAGAGAGACAGACAGTCAGTCTGAGCGAGACTGAGTTTCTGGGACTCAGGTTCCTGGAATTAGGTTTTTCGGAATTGTTAAAGCCTGTGAACATTTCGGGAGTATTTTGTTATTTTGTTTTTATAGCGTGGCATAGTTGAGGCTTCTTCAGACCAAGCTGAACACTGGAATTTGTCAAATCTAATTCTTAGTTATTCATTAATAACTCTGTATTTAATGGGGAAACGAACTGCAACTGGAAGAATCGAAGTCATTGCGGCTTCAGCAATTAGACCAAGGGAACATTATCCATGTTGCAACAGCACTTCATAGTCGCACAAACTGACACAGTTATGAGCCACACTTTGATTTGTTAATTCATTTCCTGTGTAGTGCTACATGGCTACGAAGAAATGGAAAAAATAGATGTGTGTGTGTGTGTATAATCCTGTTTGGTCAATTCTTAACTAAAAAGCTGCATACATATGAACTCGTTGCATTTATCACTGTCCTTTTATGTGGAGCTTTCAACTCTGTGTTCTCTGATTATTTCATGAGACATTACACTTCCTCGTTCCCTTTTTAAAAAAACAATTCCAGGTCTCTCTGTCACCTTGGCATCAATGGACTCACGGAAAGGGGAGGAGCCAAGTCCTAGCAGTATGGAAGTTGCCGGTGTGCCAGGCTCGGCCTCAAGCCCCCAGAGCGACGCTGTGACCAGCGAGCTTCAGGAGCTCTCCCTTCAGCCTGCTCCCAATCTGCTGCCTATACAGGAGCGCAAAAATGGTGAGACAGTGACGCACGTGACCTTTGTGTTTTTCAGTCACCACTGCTTCATTTTGATGCTGGGTTTTGGATGTTAAAGAAACCACAGCAGACACCTGTCACATGGCAAAAATACACCCAAAGCTCTGACTGTTATTTAAATAAGATGTTTTTACACATAAGAGCTTGCCTTCCAAAACTATAAAGAAGTTAAAAAGGTTATAAAATCCAGTTGTTATGACTTAATACCATTTTACCATTCACTGTGCAGGATGTTTGATTGAATCACACACTGTTTCAGTATCACAACTGTATGTAAAGTAGGGCTGCCACGATTAGTCGACTAGTCACGATTACATCGACTATCAAAATCGTCGACGACTAATTTAATAGTCGTCGTGTCGTTTGACGCTTTATAGGATCCCAAAAGACGCATATGAGTAGTAGGATTTAAGAGTGTAATAACAGACTAAAACAGAAGATGGCAGCACTGCATGTACAAGAATGCCAGCTGCAGTTAAACCCCGAAGAAGAAGAAGCTGTGTCCCAGAATTCATAGCGCGGCCCTGCTTCAACAATGTCTGTGGCTAGTTAGTTTTAATATTACTCTTATTATTCTTTCTGGGTCACAAAATAAACGTTTAACATATTTTCAGGCGAGAATGTAGCTGTGTAAACCTCACATATCTGCTCAGTTTATCAAGACCCCACATATTTTCAAAAGCGCTCCGACGTTTTCGTCTGTTACCCACCAGCTCGATAGCTAGCCGGGGTTCAAGGCTCGCTATAGCCGGTGAGAACACCGGACTCCCAGGAAACGTTTTCAAACCCACCGCCGTCTTTCGCTACTCAGGTTAAATATATGTCACTTAGAGAACTTAAAAATGTTATTGTTTGGCTTTTTTTAGTATTTTATTTGTTCCTGAGTAAATCGGTTTGGCTGAGATTAAAGTTACAGTTTTCACACAGCACACACAATATACTCCGGTGTCCTCTT
>VURO01022928.1:0-18985 GCA_015108175.1 Pelvicachromis taeniatus
TGTCTGTCTGTCTGTCTGTCTGTTTCTCTGTCTCTCTGCCTGTCTGTCTGCCTGCCTGCCTGTCTGTCTGCCTGTCTGTCTGTCTCTCTCTCTCTCTCTGTCTGTCTCTCTCTCTCTCTGTCTGTCTCTCTGTCTGTCTGTCTGCCTGCCTGTCTGTCTGTCTGTCTGTCTGTCTGTGTGCATTAAACTGCATTGTGCTTCATGGTTTTTGTCCACGCATTCTTTTGATCAGCACCTCATGTACCTATAGCTTGTCAGCATCAAAGCAGCACATTTTATTAATCTCTTCAAATATTCAGTGTCTGTCACCATTCAGAATGAGTTTTAATTAGACGGCATCATTTGATGTAATTTCTCAGCAGGTATGGGGAGTATTTGCCCAAGATCATTCTTGTTTGTAATTATCCAGGGGATTAATCTGGTGTATTCACCACAGGGGCCTGTTGCTGTTGCATTGGCTTTGCCAGCCAAGTCATTAGATACACAGTCAGTGGGCACCAAACAACAGTTGGGTCTCTCCCACTCTTGTCAGCTTAACAGGGGAGCAGGATGAACACTGGCAGGCTTTACAGCTTATATTTGGCGCATATGTCCAAGTGTGACCTCAGAGAGCAGTAGCAGTTTTTGTTCGTCCGTCTCTTTCTTTCTGTTTGACGAGTACACCTACTTACTGCAAATGCTGAAGAGCGACTACGCAGAACGAAGCTGGCGGCAAAAGTGCTGTTTTCTAGGCCTAGTGATATCTATCAGACACACCTGAGAGATCCGAGGTGCACAATGCTTGATTCATTATATATCCAAGAACAAGCAAATGATGGATTGTAGCAAGATGTTCCAGACCTATTTATAGTTGATATTTAGATTTATGATAGC
This sequence comes from Pelvicachromis taeniatus, assembly GCA_015108175.1. Taxonomy (NCBI): domain Eukaryota; kingdom Metazoa; phylum Chordata; class Actinopteri; order Cichliformes; family Cichlidae; genus Pelvicachromis; species Pelvicachromis taeniatus. The sequence continues at coordinate 874 of VURO01022928.1, forward strand.
CAAGTAGCCACATGTTTCCAAGGTAAACGCCACACCTAACTCTGTGGCAGACAGGGACAGAGCTGCAGATGTCTGCCTGACAAACAAGCAGTCACCCCCTGAGACCCTCATCTCTCTACGCCTGCTAATTGACTTGTTATTGATCAACTCAAAGACAGTCTGATTTATGGGAGAGAGGACTTGTGGAGACAGCCACCTGGCATGGAGCAGAGTGTTATGAATGTGAGGAGCAAACCCTGGGAGACTAGAGGCTGCAGTTTAGGAGGACATACAGGAGTTTGCAATGCACCACTGAACTGACACCTTGCACTTGGAGGGGGTGTTGTTTTTATTTTTTCCAGAATGTAAACCCCAAACATCAGTGGGCTGTGTGTGCGTACGTGCGTGCATGTGTGTGTGTGTGTGTGTGTGCAGATGAATGACCATAAAGCAGGTGTGTGCTGAGGGAGGGATGAGTGGAAATATGGCTGGGCCACAACATACTGTATATTTGAGAGAAGGGGAGGTGGGGAGGGAAGATGGGTGGGGAGGGCTGTGCGTCTGTATTTGTGAGTTTGCTCTGGTGTTTGGGGATTATACCGAAGAACAGTCCAAATAAATATAAAGTACTTCCTTCTAATCCATCCTGAGAAACTTCAGAATGATCAGAATCAGAATCATTACTTATGGATCTATGTGTACAAAGCACAAGAACACAGAGAACACCAGAAGGACAAAAGAACAAGAGGGAAAGTGTACTGGGTGAAAGACAGAGAAAAGGGATATAGTAGTGACCGTGTGTAAAGGAGCTGCACAGGATAACAGGCTTAGCTCAGAATGGAGAACACAAAAGGGCTTAGGGCTGATTGCATGCTGTGACAAGGAAAGGGGGAAAGAGATCAAGCCTTCTAGGAGAACTATGTAAGCCAAAGGTCCAAAACAGACTCCCCGACAGCCCAAGCCACATTGCAGCTTAAAGAAAAGTGTCAATAGCAAAGATGGACAATGGATGAATTCCGCAGAAGCGCTGGTACGATTCTTCCTCACTGGGAATAAAATGTCAGCAATGTCCACATTTGAATAGACTAAACCAAAATTACTGCATGATATTTCCAAATGTCACGAAGAATGTGTGCATCTATGTGATTGCATCAAGGTAAAGGGGGCATTTCACTCCCGTATTCCCACTGTGCTATGGAATATTTAGCATTTAATATGCAAATTCTTAAGTGATATTTCAACTCACGTTCAACAACTTCTTCAGCTTCTTCACGCCGATTCTCAGTAAGTCACCTCCTGCTGTCCATTTTTTTCATCCCTCATCCAGAGACATGATTGGGTAGATTAATACTCAAAGAGGTAGACTTCAGTGCAGAGCTATTCGTCAAAGCCACCTGCCAGAACAAACCCTTTACCCCACTACTCACATTCCCCCTCATTCATCTCCGCTGTCTCTCCCACTCAATGTCTTGTTTTCCTCTGCTTGCCCCTCTCTTTTCAGGTTTTGTTAATAATCAAATATGTGATTATTCCAATGAGGTGATTAATTAGCAACCGTCCTTCCCTCTCTTCCACAGGTTAACATGCTTGCAATCACAGAGTGACAGCCATCTGAATGATCTCTCTCAAGGCCTCAAGTGACCTCATATTACTTGCCTGCATTTGTTGTCGGCTCATCCCGACTGCTGGAGCTTTAACAGAGAGCAGAGAAACACAACAACATCGCAGCGTCTACAAATAACATCCCCCACAAGCTGCTGACAGCCTGACACCCCAATATCTTCTATGTCCTGCTTTCCAAATATTCATTTTATTGGATAGTCTAGTCTTGGGACCATATTAGTTCATTCCAAGTCTTGCAGTACCCTGAGGCACTGCAGTTATTTTGGTTTTGGACCAGTTCCATTCATCTCTTTTGTTCTGGTAAGTAAAAACAATGTGAAGTAGAACTTAAGCTGCAACAATTGAGAGTCACATTTAAGAGCCATTTTTTTAAAGGGGAAAAAAAAAAGATAATCCTATTACCAACCTAATTTTGGATAGAGAGAGAGGGGTCAATAACATGCAGAGATTGCAGTGCGAATATAGTAAAGCTCTCTGAAAAGTGAGACCTGAGCGGCAATCCAAATGGATGCTGATCCACTTGCAGAAAATCAAAAGAAACCCTAAGCCAGATTCAGGAGTAGTAGAGAAGAGTGGAAAATCAAGACCAGCGCCTTTAATCAGAATAACAATGCTCTGTAATTCTTTGTTAATTAAATGTAGATTTCCCTGATTGAAGAGCAATACTGCTGATGCCAAGGGACCTCCAGTCACATAAATATCTACTCACTGAATTTGTCTTGTGTTTAACCATGCATTAGTTCTCTTTTCCCAAACTGTCTGGTGCTGGTTTACACAGAAGGTCTGTCAGCTGAAGGATAGTATCTCGCAAACAACTCCTCAAGATTTCCAACGTTCAGCGTCCTCGAAGGGAGGATTTCTTGGCAAATTGTTAAATACCTTCATAAGTGGGTTACATCCACACACTTTTTAAAAGAAATGAGAGTAATGGCGAATTCTTCGCTTCTAAATTTCACACCATTTCTCTCTTTACTGGTCATTCGCCCTGTTTCTCTTCCCCACTACCTCCCTCCCTCGGTCCCCTACATCAATGTAATGAGCAAATCATGGCCACTAGGGAGAGATGTAGAGAGAAAAATTGGTCCCATTATGTGTCAAGCTGTGTGAAAAGAGCAGCACTGTTGTCTGTCAACTCTAACCCCCAGCTGTCCCTGGTCTTAACTTCCAACCAAACACAAAGAGGTCTTTTCCCACACGTAGATCTGCTTATTATTTCCCCGTCTTTTAACTAAAAAGTCCATTATAGAAAATGCCAGGACAGCCATGCCCTTTTCTGCACCAGCTCCGGCAGAGCTCAGACAAGGGAACAATGGACACAGTAACACGCGCCGATTCAGCGCTGATTTAGAGTGACTGGTCTTAAACCTGACTTATAGAGTACAGTAATTATAGGAGTTGAAGGGAGGGGCTGTTAAAGATGCTGTGGTTAGGTGGGGGCATGTGTATGGAGGCTGTTGTCATTTGGCAGCCAGTCCACTTGGAGAGAGAAATTACTATTGGAGCCAGAGCCTGGGTGGTGGAACATTTATCAAACAGTCATCAGAATGATTCACATGATCCAGCGGGGAGCCATTATTTCACCAGTCCAGTCTCTCAAGGCAACCTGCTAGTGGCAAGGATGATGACAGCTATGGGCTTTATAGGCACAGGAACAGACATATAGAGTAATTGTTTGAGAACAATAGTTTGGAAAGTCCTATCTCTTTTCAAAGACTCAAATGTAGTCTGTGGATTGGACTACACTGAGGGGAAAAAAAACTGTAGCCGTTAAGCCCAACTTGGGGGCATATGGCATTTCACTGTAGCAGAACAGAGAGATGCCTCAGGAAGGGACTGACAAACATGTGGTCCCTGTAGTTGCAGGGGAAAGTAACTAGCACTGAATACATAAAGATCACAAATAAACAGACCATCCACCTGCTCAGCAACTGTTTTGGGACCTTGTAGAAGGTATTGATACAGTTTTGCATTTGCTGGCCTGGCAGGTACAAGCAAGTATAACAATCGCTGCATAAGCAAATAGATCCCTAAGTGAATAGGGAATGACGGAAAGAAGCAAGGCAGACCTCTGGAAGCCTCCTCATAATAAGGATGATAAAAATGCTATTCTTCTATTCATTTTCCCCTCACTCTTCCTTAACCCGCGTTCCCTTTTGACTCCTCTGGGATGCACATCATTGTAATATACACAGATTTTCATTTTGTCCCTTTTCTGTGAAAAGACCTGCGGGATAGGCAGGGACAGAGAGCGATTGTGACTGTTTGTTTAGTCAGATCATCTAACGTGTGCTGAATAGATTCGTGCTGAAGAAGAGGCCATCGACACAGTGGCAGCTGCCACCAGGAAGCAATGCAGGATGATGACTGAATGATTCAATGAACAACGCTGTCTCCGAAGTTACTCCCTCATTCATAAATAGCTTCAACATTAACGTCATGCTTAACTTGCGGTGATTAAGAACCGACGGTTTAGCTGCTCGTGAATAATGCTCATCGCTGATAGGTGGAGTGCTTCGTGATGGTAGCACATCTGTTATGGTGAAACGTACTGTACGCACAACACCCTTTTTGAAAAAAGCTGGGGTGCTGCGTAAAATGTAAATAACAACATGCGATGATTTGTATTTCTTATCTAAAACATTTCATATAAAACAGTTAAACTGAGAAAATGTACCGTTTTATTTTATGGTTTTTAATTAATTTTGATGCCAGAAACAAGTGTCAGAAAAGCTGGGGCAGGGCTATGTTTACCACCTGTGCAGCGGCTCATCTTCTTTTATCTGCAAACATATAATCACAGTCTTGTCTGATTGACAATTCTAGCTGTTCAACAGGCCTCGGTCATCTTTGTCATGTTTTTTGTGCCATGATGCACCAAATGTTTTTAACTGGTCTGCACTGCAGACCAAGACTTTGCTACCATGATCCAGAATGCAGATATGGAGAGAAGTGATCTACGTCTGTGGAAAATGTGTTCAAAATGTGGAGCTGATGAGATACTCAGATCTATATGTGGGAAAACTTTGACATGCTCTCTCTAGAGAGCATGTCAGGGCATCACTAATGTAAGGAATCTGTGGGCTTTTGACTGTTTAAAATTTTTATGGCAATCCAGGTATTTTTATCCTAGCCAAAATGCTGGGTGGGCAGAAAACTGACAAGCAGACACTACGGTCTCAATTCAATCCCACCGGTCACAATAGTGACCCCCCCCCCCGAAAAAACTTCAGCAGTTGGAAAGTTTTAAAAGTGTTTCTGAATTATGCATCAACACTTTTAAAGCAAATATTGAAATAATAAAGTGTCTCAGTGGAATATATGCAGTGTCACATGTGTAGCATAAATTCTCACATGACCAGAGTTGGTACTGATGTCTATATTTGCCATTAGCCAGCTTTGTTCTGTGTGGTTGTAGAATGACTAAACATCTTATCGGTGACAATAGTGGCCGGGAGGATAACGCAGCACACCTACGCACACTTACACGGCGTGATCATTCTTTTTCTCACTATCACAATCACTAAGAACAGCGATTTTGATAGTGATGGGTCAAATATGGAGTATGAAGGGGAGACAGGCTATTTGTCAACCAGGCTGTTGAATGCATATGCCGAATTTGTTTGAAAAGATGATGACAGGAACAATATTATCAGTGACGCTGACGTCCCCCTCACCACATCTTCTTCCCCATCCCTCTCCACTGTAAATAATGAAGTGCCAAAAGCCTCTATCTACCACAGGGACCAACCACACAAGCTGCAGGTAGTCCCCGAGATACTTAAATTCCTCCACTTGAGACAACAGCTTGTTCTCAACCTGGAGTGGGGCACTCCACCCTTTTCTACAAGAGAACCATGGTCTCACACTTGAAGGTATTAATTCTCATGCCAGCCAATTCACACTCAGCTGCAGAACACCTTACTGCAAACTAGAAGTCTTTGTTCAGTGAAGCAAGCAGAAGTACATCGTCTGCAAAAACCAGAGGTGAAATCCTGAAAATGCTGAAGCTTTCATGAAAATCTGTTCATAAAAACTATGAACAGAAATGGTGACAAAAGGCAGTTCTGACAGAATCCAGCAGCCAAGTCTGACTTATAGTCCGCAATGTGAACCGAACTCTCAATATGGTTTACGGGCACTGGAAACACCAAAAAACCTTCCTGAAACTTCATACAGCTGAAGAAATCCCCAGGACACCCCAGGGGACATGTTCAAATTCCTTGCTTAAATCCACAAGACACATGTAGAGTGTTTGAGCAAACTCTCACACACTCTCGAATATGGTCGATAAGATTAAGAGTTCATCCAGTGTTGAACTGTGAGCAAACGAAAACCACACAGTTCCTCCTGAATCCAAGGATCAAATAACAGACCTGTCCAGCACCCTCACATAGACCTCATTGAACAAGCTGAGGAGTGGGATGTCCCTGAAATTGGAAAACACGCCCTCCTGGGTTGCTATATGGTTTGCTAAAATCACCTTAAAGCATGGTTTCTCCTCTCTTCGCCCATGGTAAAGTCCCCGGACACGTGGCAGAAAGTGCCCTGGCTTAAAACCCAGATCGGTCTGCGCTCCACCGCGAGTGAGCTGAGATGTTCTGCTGAACTGAGCTCGGTGATCGCAGGTCGAATTTGTCAGCATCAACAGTAATGCAAGAGAGCTGCTCATTCTCCAAATGCTTCTTTTAAAGTATACATACTTATTTATCTGTATCTTCATTTTTTTATCTCCGTTTTTAAAAGTTGGCATTTGTGTGTATGGACAGGAAAGGAAGAATTTCATTGCACAGAGAAATGCTATTTCTTCTGTACACATGACAATAAAAGCTTTGAATCTTGACTCTAAAGCCAACTAAGGGCCTCACCAAATTTTTCCCACACCTGAGTTTTGCGTCAGCTATTATCAGAATTGTATTCTGTATTTGTCAGCTACTTCCCAATTTCCTTAAGCCATCCAGCCCAGATAGGACTCCTTCTCAAGCTTGACGGCGCCCTTCATCTCTGGCGTCCAGCATCTGGTTGCCGTGCTTTACAAATGTAACTTTGAAAATCAGTGGATGTATGGCTCATGGTCCATTAATGTCCCCAACATTCCTTGGACTTTTGTCAAAGTTGTGCGTCTGCTAGATGTTGCCAGTGGACCCTGACTGTGCATTTTGCCATGCCAAGCCTGTCCAGCATCCCTCCTCCATCCACCACCAATAATTATGTTTAGTGCTGAAATGTAATGATGTTGTTTTTGGTTTTGTTTTTTGTCTCAGTATTCATATCAGGACTACAAAATTAATATTGATTTTTGCGTTTAAGGGGTTGTCATAGAGTGTTCTAGTTGAAATACATTAATCGCCACACTTGAATCTCACTGCTGAAAAATTATTTACACTTTTTCATCTACTTTTCAGAGACCGATTGTTTCAAATGGTTACTGATGACATATGATCTGGATATTTTTACTTTCTGGAAAAATGTTTTATGTTTTGGAACAATTCTGGATTAAATGGGTTAATGGCACATTATTTGTGAGGATAAAAGTAAAGTTCATGACAGCCTTTTCTTGTTATTGCTCCATATACTGCATAAAAATCCACGAGGTGTCACGACAGTGAGTTTTTGTCGCGGTCCTAGCATCTTTGAGTTTTCATCCATCCATCCATCCATTCTCAGCCACTTATCCTTTTCAGGGTCGCGGGGGGCGCTGGAGCCTATCCCAGCTGTCTTGGGGCGAGAGGCGGGGTACACCCTGGACAGGTCGCCAGTCTGTCGCAGGGCTAACACACATAAACAGACAACCATTCGCACTCACAGTCACTCTCGCATTCACACCTATGGGCAATTTAGAGTTTTCAATTAACCTATCCCCACAAATTTGACTTTCCTTTGAGTTTTCATGTATTTTGAAATTCATTGTTTGTATTAGCTTCTAGGTTGCTTAGTTTAGGTTTTGGTTATTAGGTCCCCTTTGTATTCCATGTCTGCCCTATTTGTCAAGTTTATGTTGTCATGTCTACTTCATCGTGTTTCCTGTTTTATTTTGAAGAGGTCTTGTGTTTCTTTAGTCAGTGTGTTTGGTTTTACCCTTATCCTGTGTCATCTTTATGATTTATGGGTGTCAGCTGTTCCCCAGGTGTCTCCACTTTCCCTGATCGCCTCATGTGTGTATTTAAGTCCTCTGTCTTCTTGTTTCCAGTGTCGGGTTGTCTGTTTTCCTACCCTCCACGTCACGTCAGGTTTCAGGACTATCATGGTCATGGTGCTTGTTCATGTGTTAGTTCATAGTTCCTTCATGTACCTGTACCAAGTTCTGTTCATCGTCGTCACAGTCTCCTTATCCTTGTCTTCCTAGTTGTCACAGTTAAGTCTCAGTTTTCCCAGTTCAGGTTCCAGTTTAGTTTTGCCTCTGTGCTTTCTGCCTTGTTTGGTTAACCCGATTATCAGCTGTAATAAAAGGCTTGCTTTTTGTTTAAAGTTCAGTTGTGTCTCCTCACTTGAGTCCGCTCCTGGGTCCACCTCATTCAACCCACATGGTCTGCCCCGGCACGCCGTGACAGTTTTTTTGTTTTTGTCCATTTTATCATCGCTGCCTGCCTTTTAAATTAGTAATTATGCACAATAATTCTTGCCAAGATTACAGCAACAAGGTTTCCATGTCTTACATTCCTCTACCTCCTTTACTACCTCATGCCATTCATTGTCATTGTGAAAAGGTGTGTGACTCCCAAGTAGAGCAGAGCCCATTATCGTAAATAGGCCAGTAAGTAACTTCACACAACGTCTCCTGGAGGCTGATAGAATATAGAGTGCGCAAGCATATAGAGTGTGCAAGCTCACTCTATATGCAAAGCAGAAACACACTGTTAAAGAAACTGGAGCCAAGTGATTATATTTGTAATTTAATTTCCTTGGTCACATAGAGATAAGAGAAGAGAGAGGATACAGCTGGCCAGGGATGAATAGAGTGACGAGAATGTGACTACAGCTTTATTGTCTAGACTGAAATGTCCAAGGCGACACCACTTACGAACAAGGGTACTGCTGGGCAAAAAGGGGTAAGCCCACAGACATTCACAAGTCCAAACTCAAAGGCGCAAAAGCAAACTTAGTAGCAGAGACAGTAGAAAGAGTCTGACGATACAAAACAAACCCAGAACACACACCTTGCACTCAAATTCAGCGAATAAGTGTAAGCACAGAATGATCAAGAAACTCTCTTTTTCCCTTTTCTAAGCTCTGTCTCTGTGTTTGTCTTCTTGTAACCACCCAGGTGGTCTGGTCCAGCCACAAAGAGCAATGTCTCATTGCAGATTCTGCAGGCAAGACCAAGTGAGCGCCTGCGAGAAAAATAACCGAAGGACACAAGGTGCACTCTCATGCACCCTCTCTCTTTCTCCCTCCCGCTCTCTCCCTGCTTTGCTATGAGACTGTAGGACTGCAGACATCAAATTTCCTGACTTTTCCATTTTCAAAGACTGTCCACTTATACTGATGACAATGCAGTAGAGGGCACAGCACTGCAGTGGTCAAACTCAGATTTAGGGCTATACCAAGAGCATGGCGCCTGAGGGATGGAGAGAAAAGTGCAAAGTTCATTAAATCTGACACGACACAGAATACGAGGACAGTGTGAAACTATTTTGTGACATCTCAAATCCTCTCTCCCCCTTTGTTCTCGCCTCCTCTGATCTTTATGTCTGTTTCTCCCTGGCTGTCTTGTCTTTCTGTGTATTTCCTCAGTGTCTTCACTTTGAACCCAACAGCATTAACCTGTCAGGAAAGTTACAAATGTTCTGACTGAATTATGCAAACCACAGAGAAATAAAACCGCAAAAAGCATGGAGTCCTCGCTTTATTTCATAATTCATCACGCTCCCAGATCGAGCCAAATAAAACTTGACTTATTAAGTAGTCCGGCACATTCTGGCTCAAAACCCTGCGAAATATGCTCGGGAATATTAATCACACTTTGTATACCTCGCAAATCAAAATCAAACGCACACACACACAAACACACACACACACACACACACACACACATGCAGACACGCACAGACTTTTTTGTGATTACATTACTCATCAAATGAAAGCAGTGTCTCCCCCATTTCACCAGAATTCGTTGCAAAAGTCAAACCGATAGGTGTTACACCAGCACCACCAAAAGGTACAAGAGAAAATAGCAGTTTTTGGCGCTTCTTGCTCTCCTTTTTTTTTTTTCTTCCACTGCAAAATTCAAACTTATAGCTCTGAAAATCAGATTAACAACGCTTCGCCTTGGCACTCTGTGAGGTTATTTATTTATCTCGATGAACACAAGCACAGGCACACAGGAGCACGGAGAAACACATACTTTATGCCGAGGATTGGTATAGTGGCGCTGCAGCATAATTAGTAGGACACGGCTGTATAATTGGACTCTAATTGATATGAAGAGCAGTGGTTTAGCCCAGGTTATGTTGTACACATGCTGCCAGCCACAGGCAGGAAACACTCAATCGTGGAGCCATCTTCTGATTGATGTCTCTATAGCAAATGCCCTTCAACAATCAGCACCCGCAATCTTTCTGTGACTATCTGGCCACCTGTCTATCTGTGTGTAACATCTTCTGCCATTCATCTGTCATTTCTTACTTTGTGCCTAACTGTCTCACTATCTCTTTCTTTCTATCTCCATATTGATTTGTCCTGCCTTTCTCTGAAGGCATTCTCAACCTTTAGTCCGATGCTTTCAGCAGGGTGAAAGAGCAGCATTTGTAGTGGTGGGAGGTGAAAAGGCTAGGGTTTGTTTATGAGACAGTGGTAGCCATAAAAGACTGTGTTCTTTCAAGTGGCCAGACAGCATCTACCGAGGGGAAATAAAAGCAACTTAAGATTAAAAGAAAATCAATTTGAGAAGTGCTTTTATTTACAAAGCAATGGGTTACCAACTCTCTCGTTTTAATGAATAATGCTTAAAAAAAAAAAGTTCTGTCAAAAATAGCAACAGAATCAAGCGAGGCGAGGCTGGACACAAAGAGGTCGTAGTGAATTGGAATAATCTGAAGTTTGAATGAGGAAGCTCTTTGGAACAATTCTGTCCATGGATCGCACGCTGATGCAACGTGACCTTCAAGGACATTCCCCTCATTTACACAGCAATTAAGCACTACCCTGTTGGTAAATTGAAAAAGAGACAAAAATCCTCTGTGGATTTAATAACAAACTCATTACCAGGGCCCAACAGGGCGGAACTGCCTTTTAATTAGAGCAACACCTGATTAACGCCCAATTAACAAAGCCAGAGCCACTTAATTCTCCCCCACTTTGGCAGGTTGAGAACATAAACATGAGCAGTCCAGCATCTGAGTGCTTTCTCTCCTCTTGGGAAGGTGTGAAAGAAAGTAAATAACGACTTGGGAGGCAGTTTGCTGTCTGGTGCCCCAAATGCTCTGCAGAACTAGCAGCTGCATGCGAGAAATGAAAAGAGTTTTTCAAAAAAGGAAGCAGATGTAGGACTTGCAAGGGAAGAACTCTGCTTCACTACACATTCAAGACCCGCGGGCTGGTGGGCAACTGTCCAAACAAAGAAACCATAGCGCTCAACCACACAAGCTTCTGCTTCTCTTAAAAACATCCAGATACTTTTCTAAAAGGAACAACGCTTTTTAAACTTTGAGTTGCAGAGGGTTGCTCAGTCGGGATAAAAGCTAGAGTCTACCACAGGCAGACTAAGTTTTGTCCAACAGTTGCCTGAAAATAACTCAAAGATAAGATACGTGTTATATTGAGAAGTTTTATTGTTTTGTTTTTCTTTTTAGAAGACATTGGAAAAAGACACCAAATGGGCAATAAAAAACCAACAACAACAAAGTAACACAATTCACAATTAACAAAGACTTGGTTTTAAAAAAGAGAAGAGAGTGTTTCAAAAGTTTACAAGGGGAAGGATCCATCCACCAGTGTGAAAGGCGGTGCAGGCGCACAGTTCGAGAGCATCGTTTCTTATCAGTCCTACAATGGACTGGCAACCACTCAAAGATGCACCCCACGTCATGCCAAATGACAGCTGGCTGAAGCATTTAAGACAGACGTTCTGTTGATGCACACTAATGTTTCTTACTGTAAAAACTCCAAAGAATTTGCAAGTGTGAATTTCCTTAACTGCAGTGCAATGCACTATTAAAAGAAAACCAGAAAGTCTCTGTGCATAAGGGACACGGCTGAAAACAAGTACTGAACGGCCATGATCTCCAGGCCCTCGTGGAGCTCTGCGTTAAAACAACGCTGTAGTGGAAATTACAGTATGGACTCATGTGTTTATCAACAAACCCAAGTTAAATCTCCATTCAAACAAAAAAGGAAAAACATATGTAACAGACCAAAAAGGCTTGTAATGTGTAAATCTGTCAGCATGTCAACATTAATCAGTACCCATTGGCTTTTACATGAGAATTACTATTTGAAGTGTCACATGGTCATCACAGTGAGATATATTACACCACCACCATTCGGATAAAGGTACTAACTGAATGTCTTGTTTATGCAGATTTATCCCTTTATACCTGGAACTGATCCTGGCTGAGGCGCAAACCAATCATTAGTTGTATATTTCACTAGTTGGTATATTATTGGTCTTTAGTGTGTTTTCATTTCAATCAACAAACCAGTGAACCAACCTGTCACCAAAACAAAGCACAAAATGATTTCCACAGTAAGCCCTGCAGGAAACTTCACTTCTGCTGACTTCAGTTTGTGTGCATCAATGTGTAAACTGACACATTTAGCTTCATATTCTGTATCGTGTCCTTTTTGTTTCTGAACTCCATTCAAAATTCAGACAAATATTTCTTCAGACCCTCGTTGCTTTTGGGGCTAAAAGGATGAGAACGTTGACTAAAAGGCTCCACAGCCTTCTCTAAGTCAGGTAAGCTGCGTGGCACAACAGCGTGTTCGACGATAAAGACGATCGGCTCCACGACGAGCAGCAGGGTCCAACCTAAAGCCCCCAGCCAATAGGAGGAGCCAAGGCTGGAGAAGTCCTCACGGATTTCTTCACGGTGCTGATATGTGAAAAATGACCAGCTCAGGAGGAAGAACAAACCTGTAGACAGATGAGTCAACACAAGTATGTTTACCGCTAAAAGAAAAAAAGGTATTAAGAACAATTATTACATGCCTGGAGCTTTAGGAAAGACTTTCTATGATAATAAAATAAAGTCTTTGTGTGCTCCCCCACAGGCTACATAAATGACTAGCACATGAAACAACTTCTGTAGGCGAGAGCTTGATGTGAACGACATAAACCAAAAGGCCATTTGGAGGGGCAGAAACAGAATAACAGAAATCCAAAAAACAGCGTGTTTACATATGTGGATGTCATAGGAAATGAATGTATGCTACACACCTGTGGGGGCCATGGTGAACAGCAGCAGGGTAGTGGGGTAGAGCGCCTTTCGTACAATGAGGAGAGCGCGAGCGTTTGAGTAGGAGCGCACCGTCTTTGTTGTCCAGCAGAGGGCGAACACCAGACACAGAGCAGCTGTGCTCACAGCCATCAGGGAGGAGAGAACTCCAAATACCCTCTGTGCTTCCACAGCTGGGGGACACAAAACAACAGAGCCAAATTACACATTCATTTCCACTACAAGCATGATACAAACTACACAATGTCAAATGTTCCCCAGACACATCCCTGCGTAGCACTGAAGCAAATATTAATTTATCCTCCAATGTCTTTCCTAGAGAAGTATCTGCACTTAGGATTACGTGTGGGGTTTTTTTTTTGTTTTTTGTTTTTTTACTGTTAAATCGAGACGCATTGTGCCCTTTTCCACCTCTACACTTTTATTCTGGCACTCCACCCGAGTAACTGTCCACACTTCACTATTCAATTAAATCCTCCTTTATCTAATACTCGCTGTTTTGCATCACTTGAGAGTCCACTGGTAAAAGGTAATAGCCTATTAGCTCTGGGCTATTTTTTTCTTTTTCTTAAAACCCTGTTTCTTAAATGTCTACTTTCTTCTATCTGGCCAAGTTTCACAAATTTCTCAGAAGCCCTATTTAAAAAAAAAAAAAGAAAGAAAGAAAGAAAGAAATTCTAGAAATATCCCCAGGGGAGACATGTGGGATGCGCTAAAAGAGTACCTAGAAAAATGATATTGTGCTGTTGCCAAATGACTGTATTTCCCAGCACCGTTGGTTTTTAAATGAGGTACATCAAATGACTATTATTCTACTACTCCAGTAGATGATTTGATGCAGGACGAGAGCGCGTGCAAATATTTACCAAGAAGAAACAAGGTTTGCACCAGGAGCAGATGTATAAATGATGTCATTAGCTAACGTCCGAGATGAGCTGACTTCTATATGTTTATCTCTTTACCTGAAACTTAATTCAATATCATTCTTTTGAATTTTACAACAGAAACAGCAAAATATATCTCTTTAAGTCAACTTTGAACTATTCCAGTTAACAGCTATTTACTATATTTTTCTCTTTTTAGTGAATTAATAATTGTGTGGTACTTCTCATATAACCTTAATATTGATCGCTCATTCATTATAATTTCTTCTCAGCATGAGGAAAAGGCTTTTTTGTTGTTGTCACAACTGATATTTTGTTTTTCCCGGCGTCGTCAATGATTTGTTTTTTTTGTTTTTTGTTTTTTTAGATATTGTCAAGTAACAACTTGCTTTCCTACTTTAGTAGTAGTTTATGACACGAAATGAGATTTGAATGATAAAGAGTTTTAGCTCAACGCGAGCACATTCAACACAAAACAGCTTTTACAAAGAATGCAGTTCGCCCGGACAGAAGCGAGCTCGAACTTGTTCACTGCTCCAGAGAGAGATTTAGTCAAATCTGCCTTTTGATATTGATCCTCTCTTGAGGAAAATAAATTCTCCTAAGGCTGAAGCAAGCAGAAGCGGTCGTATTAAAGCAGCAAAGATGTGCTTAAGTCTCATTAAATATGCTGCCTTTGCTGACACGATTTAGGCCGTCGAACCTTTAACCTAACCCAGAGTGAAAGCTTAAGACAGAGGAGAGATTTATTGACTGCAGAGTGATGTCACAGTGATGTTTGGCTCACCGTCGATGGCAATGTCATCTTTACGATTCGTCTGGTCGCTTTCGGTGGCGTTCCACTCCGTCCACAGTCCCCTGTCCTTCACCCAGTAAGGTGTCCAGACTGCATAGCACACACACAGGCACCCCGCTAATCCCAAACAGGACTGTGAAAACCTGAAGCGCCCGATCGAGTCATCCAGCTCAAGAAACTTCATTGTGACACCACTAAAAGAGACAGGGGCGAGGATAAACAAGAGCGTAATTAGGATGTGCTGAAGTTCAGCGGCAGGGGGATAATCTGTCTTAAAAGTAACCTTGGCATTTAGATTATTTAAATGAGCTTTACAAATATAAAAGCCCTGGTTTACCTTTGTTGTTGTTGTTGTTGTTGTTGTTGTTGTTGAAGGGGGGAAAAAAAGCTGTCAGGAACCACGCTGAGAGGTTGAACTCTGATATGAGTTTGCCGAAAAGTCGAAGAAAGTGTAAAAGAATTGGTGCTGTGCCAAAGCTACTGTACAAACACCTCCAACACGAATATGACATATGGTATTATATGCTTACGACCACAACAGATCAAACCGTCACTGTAACTCCACCTCCGTCGCAGTGGAAACTCCCACCCATCGGAGCTGAAATTTCCCCTTGAATTCTCCGCTGTGACTTGCCGAGTGGCTCTATAGAGAAAGTGAAAGCTGCAGCAACAGCCATGCAACAATTTGAGGAAGCAGAAGTTTGGGTGGCTGAAAGCAAACGGAGTTGAATAGGTTTGAAAGGCTTGATCGAAAAGTCCCTTAACAGTTGAGAGATTATCTTCGACTGCAATAAACAGATCAGACCCGTGTCATGTAGAAAGTGTGTGTGGGGGGGTGTCGTGGGGTCATTACGCGTCACGAAACGGTTAAGGAAATCCCACTCTGTTTCGCAGACAGTGGGCTACAAAGTGTTGTCAGCCAATCGCGCCCTCAGCATCAGATATCTCCCCCTCTTCGTCACATTACTCTCACCACCTTCACTTTCCTTTGCAGCAACGGAACAGAGCCCACAGCCCACCCATGCCAAAGACACACCGGAACAAACAAAGAGCGCTTTTCACGCAAAATAACAGATCACCAGCTAAAGGCTAATTACTCTAAATCAGGGGTCCACATGAGTAGCCCGCGGGCCTGTTCTAAAAATAGCTCACTATAACAACTTGCCAGTAAGCTGCATCTATTTTTATTTTTTGTTGCTATTTTTTTAAATCACAATTGCATTGGTATCAATTTCTTAGAGATAATATATATATAAAAAAAAAGTTTCTTTTTAAATATTAGATCAGCACTAGCTGGTTTCCATGGAAACAGTTGCCATAATCAGTGTCTTTACATAGATGAATATCATTGATTATTAATGATAACATATAATTAAAGTTACATTGAGGAAATTTGTTATTTCAGAAGTGTGTGTCAAACTGGTAGCCCTTCACATTAATCAGTACCCAAGAAGTAGCTCTCACTTTCAAACAGGTTGGTGAGCCCTGCTCTAAATGAATAACAGTCAGGCAAATAAATAATCATTCGTGTATTTATTTTTGGACTTTTAACTTTACAGCATTTTGACAAAATAAACCGCATACGATCAAAATAAGAAACATTTACAATTCATAAGAAAAGAGACTTGTAGTGTTTGATGATTTTTGGTTGGTACATTTGGCGTCCACTTAGAATACCAGCAAATAAATCCAAATCTGAGCTTAACAATCAGGCCTCGAGATGCATACAGAAAGTGCTCCATCCTGTTCCTAATGCCAGGCCGGATTTTTTTCTTCACTTCTCTTTAACCTGCTCTAAGCTATTTCAATCCACAAAAACAGACATCAGAGCTGACCTTGTGTAAGGTGTTTGTGTCAAGCTTTTCACCATAAACACAGGAAGCAAGAGGGATGCTTAAGTACTGCCTCTTGAAATTTGGCAGCTACATTCGTGCTTGTTTAATCCTAAGCTTACTTTCTGGCTCTTTGCAGCAGGACCTTGAACACATCAAAAATTTCTGGGTCCTCCCCAGCAGACAGCTCTGGAGTGCTTTTCTCCAGCCAATCAGAGGAACGGATCTGATGCCTGAGAGTACCAATCAGCGTGTCAAGAGTCTCTGCGGGCTTAGAGGCTTGGCAGTCTTCGATGGCCAGCGAGCCTGTGTCAGGAACAGGGCTATCCCTCTCCTTCAGCTGATCTGATGAATTGTTCTCGGGTAAGGATTTTGGATTGATAGTAGCAGCGTGGCCTGAATCTGCATCGTCCTTTTTTACAGGTTTCTGGCTCTCCTCGCTGTTTTTTTTCATGTCCGGGACGCTCCTGTATTCTTCAGTTTCTTTTAAAGCCTCTCTAATTCGCTTAAGGCCTGAAAAACCACAAAACAAAGTGACAAAATAAGTCAGTAACTATTATTCAATCAAAATCTCTTGAGTGCAGAAGACGTGCCGGAACGACATAAACCTATATAAACAGATATGTGCTAATCACAGTCTAGTAAAAGCGAAGGGTGACAAAGCACGCTGCATATTCAATCCAGAAAGCTGTAAACTTTCAAAATAAGAGCATATAAACAATGTATAACTAGATTTAAAAACAACGGAACTAATTAAATATTAACAATCAGTGCCTTTATTATCATAATTTAGAAGATCTCAGCTGCCCATATGACCTTCACTCTTCCTCCCTCAGTGCAATAACAGCTAATGTTACCTTAGAATCAGAGTCCGCTGAAAACAGGTGCTTTAAAGATTTGGTGCGTATGTATTTTGTTATTATTTTTCTAATGGAATTTAGTGACTGTGATGTTGGATTTGTCTTTTTTATTTTGTAGCATAATTTTTGAAACCACATGTTTGCAGGTGTAGCACTCTTTAGAGCAGGGGTGGGGGAATGCCAGGCCTCCAGGGCCGGTGTCCTGCAGGTTTTACATGCGTCCTTGATCCAACGCAGCTGATTTAAATGTCTTGAAGTTCTCCAGAGGCCTGGTAATGAACCAATGTTTCAGGTGTGCTGACCCAGGGCCATATCTAAAACCTGCAGGACACCTTGCTGCTTTAAAGGATGGCATTTTATGTGCTACCCCCTAACGCCCCCTGTACAGTACACTGTGTATACATGTGGGGTTTTTTGGACAATGAAGCTTTGATTCTGTATACCATAACAATCATCACGATGTGAATGAAGTGCAAAGCTTTACATTTAGATAAACGCATTTAACAAAAGTAATGCTTTAACTTCTGATGAAATACATAGTGTACGTTTTCCCAATCTTTGAGAGGCTGTTTTGCTTTTAGTTTTATATTAAGGAACTGAAAAGCACTGAAATGCTCTGTTGGGTTGGCCATTCAAGAACATCCCATTTATTTCAATCTCACTTCTTCTTTTCTTTGAAAAACTCTTGGGTTGTTTTGTAGTATTCTTTGTGGGGAAGGGGGGGGGGGGGGTTTACTTTTTTTTT
>VURO01022929.1:0-11010 GCA_015108175.1 Pelvicachromis taeniatus
GTGTGTTATCTGGCTTCATGGATAGATAAAGTTGGGTGTCATCTGTAAAGCAGTGAAAATGTATGCTATCCCTTCTGATGGTACTGCCTAAGGGAAGCATGTATAATGTAAACAGAATTGGTCCTAACAATGAACCCTGTGGAATTCCATAATTAACCTCAGTGTGTAAAGAGGACTCTCCATTTACATGAACAAATTGGAGTCTATTAGACAGATATGATACAAACCACTGCAGCGCAGTACCTGTAATACCTACAGCATGCTCTAATCGCTCTAATAAGATATTATGGTCAACAGTATCGAACGCGGCACTGAGGTCCAGCAGGACAAGCACAGAGATGAGTCCACTGTCAGAGGCCATAAGAACATCATTTGTAACCTTCACTAAGGCTGTCTCTGTGCTGTGATGGGCTCTGAAACTTGACTGAAACTCTTCAAATAAGCCATTCCTCTGCAGATGATCTGTTAGCTGTTTGACAACTACTCTTTCAAGAATTTTTGAAGTGAAAGGAAGGTTAGAAATTGGCCTATAATTAGCTAAGACTGCTGGATCTAGAGGTGGCTTTTTAAGTAAAGGTTTGATAACTGCCAGCTTGAAGGCCTGTGGCATAACCAATTATTAGAGATAGGTTAATCATATTTAAGACTGAAGCATTAATTAATGGCAGGACTTCTTTGAGCAGTCTTGTAGGAATGGGGTCTAAAAGACACATTGATGGTTTGGAGGAGGTAATTACTGAAGTTAACTCAGAAACCAGCTGAGGTCATTCATGCAGCTCCACATTCCTGTCTAGACATTTAGTCTAGGATTTAGGACACAGTTTTTCTGCTCCTCCATCTTTTACCTCACCATGTCTAGAATACCCAACACCTATATCCCATGTCTGCTATTCCACCCTAGACGTCACTAGAGACGGCAATCCTAGTGACTGTATGTCTTTCCCCTGAAGGTGTGTTTCCTGAGAACCAGATGGTTAACCTAGAAACTGCTTCCTCTAAGCCACAGTTTGCCACATCCATGAATGAGCATTCCTAGCATTCTGGGCTGGCCAGTCCTAAGTCCTCTACTGAGATTGTGTGTTTGTGTCTGCTAATCTAGAGCCCAAGATGACCCAGTTAGTGAGTCCACAGTGCCCTGTACAACTCCAACTCCAGCTGCCTGGAGGGTCTCCACCCCTAGTACTGGCCACTTCTATTTCCTCACCGCCCATTGCCAGAAAGGCAATGCTTCAGGCAATGCTTCCCTGAAGAATTGCCTTTCTGGACCCCAGAGGGTCCCTGTAGCCACTGTCAGCCGCATCTCAGACTCCTCCATTACCGGACATCCTCTAGAGGGGAAAGGTCACTTTGCCTTACCTAGCATCAAGGTCAACTTCCAGAGCTTGATGTCCTTTGTTTTTACTCTACCTCCCAGCCCTCAGCGTGAGCTGTTCCTCTGCTCAACGCCACCTCTGGGTCAAGCTAGAGAATTGTTCTTGATCCCTGAGCTGTTATGCCTTTTTTTCCCTACCCCTTTTTTTGGTCTTTTTTTTTTTACCTATGAGTGAATAAACTTTCTGCTATAGACAAAGAGAAAATGGATGCTGCTCTTTCACTGACTGTGGTTAGAAAGCAGCATCAATGCAGAGTCTGTGATGGATGGCTTTTATAATCCACTTCAACTTAGAGTTAATTGCTTTGGAATAGCAGTTATTAATGAAGGGCAGCCTACATGAACACAGACTGTTTGTGTGGGAGGGAGAGGTTTGAGATTTGGATTTTGGCCTTAGTGTTGTCCCAAATTCTGGACAGCATGACCTACAAGGACTCTTGCAGAAGAAATGAATGATAAAGCATCAGTGTTTTAATCTCCAGTCTATTCCATAGCAAATGAAGGTTCAAAAGCCACAATAATAAAAACATTTTCAATTTTTTGAACAGGTGTATATACCATATAGAAACGATCCAGTTTCTCGAAAATATTTGTGAAGTTAAAAACATAAATTTTTAAAAAATGTTGTCTGTCTGAGATAATAAAGTCTATATACATAATAAATGTAACCTCTTAAAAAAAAAAAAAAACTTATGTTTTTTTCCAAATTGGTCCACAACACCTAACTTTTCAAAATCCTAACTTTCAAAAAATACACTTAACTGCCTATAATGCCTTCTGTTCCCCCAATGTACCCTTTTCTCAAGGGGCGAAACTGGTCTTCACAAAAACAGACATATAAAAAAACACAGACGCACACAAACAACATCTTCGCCTTCCTGTCCCGTCCTTCCTCAGTGTTTTGTCCCCTGAGGGACACCACAATTAATGACCCTTCTGATGACCGCATCACAGTTGCTGGGGCAGGTGGTGTTCTGTGAGAATGTATATCAAGAATGTGTGTGCGTGCGTGCGTGCGTGCGTGCGTGTGCGTGTGCGTGTGCGTGTGCGTGTGCGTGTGCGTGTGCGTGTGTGTGTGTGTGTGTGTGTGATCAGGACTGTGCATATGGAAGAGCTGAGGGAGGCACCTCTGGGCCTTGGTGATGTCACAGAGTGCTGTCACTGGCTGCATGTGTGTTAGCTGACTCTCATGTGTCTTATGCACACATTACTTGCTGGTTACTCTGCGCCAGGTGACGAGTGTGTGTCGACAGACCGAATGTGTGTTTTTGCTGAGCATGTGTGGACGTACGTGTGTGTCGGAGGCAGACGCAGCATTTTAAAGCTCGTGCTTCAGCACAAAGGGAGCTGTGCTAGCTAACCATCAGCGCTTTAGCAGAAGCGTCCAGTTCTGATGGGGGGGTGTGGGTGGTGTCAAACTTTTCCCCCTTCTGCCTCCAGCTCCCTGCCCCACCCCACCATCACACACACATCCACACCTCCCTGTGGCACTAAATCAGGGCAATGAAGGAGAAGCTGTCAATAAGAAAACAGGCCATGCAGAGGTTCAAACAAACTGCTGTTAGAGACACAAACTAACAAGCCTGAGGCCAGGACCTCTTCTTCTTTGTTCTTCTTCGTCTGTGGTCTTCAACGTCGGCTTTTTAGTTGCTCAAAGAGTCCTTTTATCATGCACGTCACCGATTCCTCCCTCTTCAGCACTTTGTTCGTTTGATTACACCTGTTTATGTGCTGCTGATGTTGTTTGCTCAGCCACTAGCTGCGGGTGTGTGTGGGTGTTCATGTCGTTGGTGCATATGTGTGTGTGTTCTGTTAAATCAACCTGCTGACACAAGGTCTGTCCAGTTTAGATACCAAGCACTCAGGGCATTGCTGAACTTGAAACTCATTTCTATGTTTTCAAAGTTTACACTGACATAAGTGCTCACATTTACACTCTCATTCAGCTGCTGCATGTACTGGTTGTCTATGCGTGCGTTTCAGCTGCAGGCTTAACTGATTTCAGCAAATAAATACAGGAAGGGAAAGGCATGGGAGTGAAATCTGTCATTGCTGTCCACGTTTTGTTTTGTTTTTTTTCCCTAACGTGGTAAAGATCCCTGAAAACAGAAATCACTGGATAGACTTCAGAATAGCATTGTTATTCTGTCCAGCATGGGGGCACACGATGCACATGGCCAGGGTAACTTGTAATTGTGTGATGCTCCTATTAATACGTTCAAATTAATAGGATGATGTGCAATAAAGATGGGCTCTGTGTGAACTTTGGTTTACAGAAGATGCTGAGTGTCCTGCCCCGCATGTTGTCTTGCAGGTCTGTATGTCCTGTGACCTTAGATGCTGCCCATAATTAGTTTTTATGAGGCCTAATGAATGCTTATGCGTTCTCTGACCAGCTTTAATATTGATGAGATCCCAGAAATGCTGACATGCACCTTTTCATGAGGGACTTGATTATGACCTGAGCATGTTAACACATGAGTTGGCATGAAGAGGTACGAGCAGGGCAGTCAAATGGTGCTTTTCATCTCAAGTGTTAGAACAGAGAATCTAATTAAAATGTCACAGTGAAGAAGATGACTGAACCCCAACACACCACCTCTGTGGCTTTTAAACAAAACCGAATTATTACAGATGAATTTTATCTGAGTGCTGAATCTGAATCCTTTTGAATCATAATCATTCGTCTTAAAATAAGAGGCTATGATGGTGATGATTGGCCTTTTGTTTGATGATTTGTCCAGTTTGTTTTATTTATACAAAACTATAGCAAAAAGTGATTCAAATTACAGCAGGTAGAAGACCTCACATAATGGCATGCAATAGTAGTATGAACAGGAATGAAAGAAAAGAGAGAAGTGGTTGTTGTATCATGGGAGGTCTGCCCCTGCAGGCCGAGCTTACAGCATCTTAAAAAAGGGAATGACTCAGTTTTCCAATCCAGCCACAGATATAATGTTTGCTCTGGTTCTTATTGTACTTTTGGAAAGTGTAGGAACCACAAGTAAACCTGAATCTGATCATTATGGACTGTGGGTGTGAGATGAAGGATTTTAAAATCCCTTCTGGAAAATGAACATGGAAGAAGTATGGTCTCATCGTCTTTACCTTGTAAAGGGCCTTGGGTGATCATGTCACGGTTTCCAAAACGGACTCAGGTGCAGACAAGGAATCATTTAAAGAGACAGTGGTTTTATTTACAGTGACAACACCAGGTGAGAATATGTACAGTGTGCGGGGACAGGAGGGTCCGAGGTCCAGAAGAAAAAGGGTTTAGGGCCACACACGCTTGCCTCTGATCTACTCTCAAACACACACTTCCTCTCACTCGCTCACAGGGTCCAGGGGTGACGGGAACAGGTCCAGGGAAAAGCAGGTACTCCAACGATCCAGCAACGAGTAACACTGAACCGCCATCTTAAAAAGGGAGCAGGCTGATTAGCAGATCCGTGGCAGGTGATGAGATTAGACCCAGGTGCGTGGGCCAGAGGCGGGAGCCCACAATGAGCACCGCCCAGGCAGAGGAGAGGGAGAGAGACAGACAACAAAACAAAACAAAACATCTTGCCTGACAACGGGGTCAGCTGGTGAGGCACGGGATCATGACAGATTGTTGTGATTCGGTGCTATGTTACTAAAACTGAACTGGCCCTGTCAGTACTCTCGCTTTTTTTGGATTTACTGCAGCTTATAGAGCAGCCTGGTGATAAGGAATTACAACAAATGCAGGGACTAGATACTGAAAATAAAATCAGTCACGGGTGATTAATCTAGGAGTTGCACACACAGTGAACATCTTAAAAGGCGAAAACATTACGTAATCTAAATTGTCACAATATATTGCATTTTGCATATGAAAAAGATTGGCCAGGTGTTAACAATAAAATAACTCAAAACCAGTGAAACCAGTTAAAATCCATTTAAAACCCTGCTAGGGAAAGGCAAAGATAGCCTTAAATTAAAAGTAGCCTCACTTTTTGGCCCCTTTTTAGAATATTTAGAAATAAGCGAGCGTGCTTGGTAAGAGGTCAAAAATGCATTAATAATCTCTAAGTAGATGCATCACATTCAGGTGGGAGTATAGCAGTCACTCTGCCACAGCACCTGGATTTAGCCCCGCCTTCAATAATTCAGGAAAATGGAATGTAGAAATGGACTGTCTAGAGTCACCTGTCTATCAACAATCTGTCACAGCTGGATGATAATTCCCTCATATTCACAATGCATCATGTTTAAATCCACAGACTGTATCTATTAGTCAGTAGCTCTCTGATTAGTTAAACTGATGAAAATTAGTTTTCATTGTATAGAAAATAGGACCACTTTAATCAGACAGGTCAAAATACAAATCTAAGCACTACTTAACCAAGAAGGCAGTGTTTCATTATTGACCAAAGCAAAATAATATATTTTACTGGATACTTATACATGGCTTGTTGCAATATATCACTCAGTATTAGCTAGGTATAAAGAATTGGTAAAAATATTTTTAATAGTTAAGGCTATTTGTGAGAAAAGAGACTGAGAGCATCATTGTTCTCATGTATTCTCCAGGCGCATGAGCAATAATGAAAAACACTTTTTCACTCATCTGCTTCTTATTATTTCCTCTTATTTTAACTTTCTCCTGTGTATTTAATGACTGCTGATTTCTTCAGAGTCTATACTCATGTTACACACACATGAGGCTCAAACACATGTAGAAATCATAGGTGTTTAGTCTCCATGGACAATGTACAAACAGACTAACAGCACACTGGGCACCAGGGGAAATAAACTCCTAATTGGAGAAAGGTAGAACCCCTTTTTAAATGTAGTTGATCTGATGCAGATGATATCCTCTCTGTATATAGGCCACAAAATAAAACTCTCAGGTATAGGGCTATATTACTCGTCAATTTATTAGGTTTATTTGTGATTGTGAGTGGGCTGTGGGTGCAGATGTAATGAAAAAAATGCTACTCAAACCCAAGACCATTTTATATAAACCATTATTTTTAAAGTTCCTTTTTTTACTGTTACATTCAGGAACACTAGGGGTTTCCGGCTTTAAGCAGGCAAGGAAACAATGAAATTAAAAAATAAACACAAAACAAAATGAAATGAAAGAAAAAAACAGTACTATTTTAAAATTAAGGCATTTTAAGGTTTAATTTTACAGTTATATGTCCAGATTTTCCAACCACAGATTGAATTTTACAATTGAACATTTCTGGAAAAAACATTTAGAAAAAAACTTACTAAATAAAAAGAGAGAAAGAGATAAAACCCGTAGACAGTGCTGCAAATTCAGCTGGTTTGGATGTGGAGCGGAAACATCTTTGAATGATGCCAAACAAACCAAAGAAGCAGCAAACAGCCATAAAACAACTGTGGCCTTCTGTGGTGACGACTCAGAGTTTTGTACAGAAATAAATAAAATCATGTAAAGAAAATTTGCTTTGCTTTTTGGTGTGCTGTGCCCAGAGTTTGAAGACCACTAGAAAAAAACAGAGGATGGCACCCAAGTGATGAGCCTGTACTTACACAGCCACAATAATAATGTAATAAAATAAATGTGGTTATGAGAAATGTTTGGACAATCCTCAAAAGTAAATGTGAATAAAACCAGATAAAGGTTGCTCACATACCAAACACAGCAAAACAAGTAAAGTCTGGCATAGCTTAATGAACCTGAGTGTAGCGGTACAGAAAACAAACTGTTAGTAGATATATATATTTTTTTTTTTTATTTACTTTTCTAGTGGTAAACATGGGAATTTGGAACTCTACCAACCCAAAATATTCTTTTAGTCTCTGTGAGGGAAACAGAATCACAGTAACTACAATGATTTCACCCCAGGCTGAGGAGAAGCCTTCCCGTGTCCAATGGTCCAGCTTTATCGCAGCAGAGCTTTGAACATATGTGAACATGTTGGCTTACATGTTGTTTGCAATCTAATACTCCCTAAAAGATGTTATTAATTTTTTTTTTTTAATCTGGATACAAGTTCTAATTATGACTATGCATGCAGCGTTTGCATCGGTGTGAGTGGGGTGTCACTCTGCTTGACTGAGGTGAGAACTATCTCCTTGGTAACTCAGCACCTTTCCCTTCACTCTCTCTGCTGAAGTTGACCTCCCACTGAATGTACTAACACCCCATCACTTCCTGTCCCACAATAATACACGCACATGCGCGCGCACACACACACACACACACACACACACACCTAGTTGCTGCATGACTTATGAATATTTAATGAGATCTGGTCTTATGACATGCAGTGATCAGACCACTGAGGAACATTCCCATCTGAGCAATGCAGACGTTGACGATTAACCCTCCAGAGTGCTACAGGGGCACACCGATACTCAACCACAAACATATCAACAGATGCCACTAGGTTTGCTTTAATGAAATAGTGCCAAACAACCTGTGACATTTCTGATTTTACCTTTTCTTGTAATTCCAAACTGCAATTATGGGGATTTATTTCTGACTCATAAGTTGTAAATTCCCCGTCTCAAGATTTTTATTTAAATGACTCAATTTCCACTCCTTTAACACCCTCTTTCAGTAATTGTGCCACATTGCATTTCAAGAAATACTGTATGTGAATCTGTAGATGACAGAGAAGGGCATCTAAGAAAAGGTCGAAACTCTAAGTATCATAGTCTTGTACTGGTCGGTGCTGTGTGTGTCAGCTCTTTTTTCTCTTTTAGAAGGAGGGGCTTGTCTCCTTTGCTCCACCTATAGCATCCTGGTTCCTGCTCTTTAACCTACACATCTCATCAGCCTGGTCAACTGCAGTATTTAAGGATCAGCTTCAGCACATAGTTTTTCCTGGATTGTTGTCAACTAATGAGCTAATCATGGCTTTGATTGATTCAAGTTTCCCTGGTATTAATACTTCTGGTATTAATTCTGTCCTTTGTAGAACTTCTTGCATGGCTCTACCTAGTCTTAGCAGTTGGCTAGGTACTCACCATTTATACCGAGTTGTCTGCCTGCTGTTGATCTGAGTCACCGTGAAATCTGAACAGGGGCCATCTTACTAGGAGTCCTGGCCAGATGAAGCCTCATTAAGCTTTGAAGTTTTCCACTCGATAAGTTCTTGAGGCTTTATGAGCACATAAACCCCCCTTCTGGTCAAACTCTTTATTGTCATTTCAACTATTTGTGACGGAAAGTATCAGTGTGAGAATAATCACTGCCAAAATGGAGAAAACCATTTCACATGGTACTGACAAGGCAGGGTTGTACAAGTATCCCACAGCAAGCCTTTAAATGGTAGGATATATGCATCTATGTCAGAGCAGCTGAAAGCCCAGCTCTCCATGGTGGCAAGACAGGCAAGAGGGGACAGAGAGAGAAAGAGAAGAAGAAGATCTGAGACACCGAGATGGGATGGTGATCTGAACCAGGAGGGAGGAGGGGGGAGATGATGAATAGCCTTAAATGTAAACAAAAGTATTTTGAAATTGATGCGATATTTGACTGGGAGCCAATGAAGCTGCTGCAGGACAGGAGTGATGTGAAGGATAAAAGGGGTCCTAGTGACAATACGGGCAGCAGAGTTCTGGAAACGTTGGAGCTGGTGGATGGATTTTTGAGTAAGCCCAAAAAGAAGGGAATTACAGTAATCGATCCGGGAAGTAACAAGGCTGTGAACAAGAATGGCAGTGGCATGTGGAGTGAGAAAAGGACGGAGACGATTAATGTTGCGCAATTGAAAATATGCAGACTGAATGTCATTATTAATGTGTGAATTGAAAGAGTACTGTCGAGGATGACACCCAAACTTTTCACAGAGACTGGCGAGCTATTGGTAGTAATAGAGAAACTGTTGGTTCTGGATAATGTTGATTTAGAGCCTACCAAGAGAACCTCTGATTTTTTACTGTTGAGTTTAAGAAAATTAGAAGAGAACCATGAATTTAGTTCGACTAAACAGAGGGTGAGGGAGGATGGGAGAAGAGCAGAATCAGGTTTAGTGGACAGATAAAGCTGGGTGTCGTCAGCATAACAATATATATGTATATTATATATGTTTAGAAATCCCACTGATGCTTGAACCACCAACCAATTTAATCGCAAGTTTGTTTTAGAGGTTTGGGATAAGAATACCTCAAGAACAGTTGTTGTTCAGCTGACCTGTCCTGCTTTTACAGCTCTGTCTGTCTGTACTTCATACTCTGCCTTTTTTGACCACTCTGCTGCAAGCTCCACTCTTCTGTCCTTCCATTTATTTTCACTCTGGATTTCCCTAAGCTGTCACTCATTGGATGGCTGTCTTACGTAACCATGGATGGCTGGTGGTCTGGCAGAATGTGGAAGATGAATCTGTCTCATCAGGAGCAGGGGTCTGCTCTTTCTCCAGAGGGGATCACATCCATTCCCCTCTTGACAGGTTTGATGAATCTCCACTTGTCATGTTTTCCAGACGCAAATCCTGAGATTTTACCCAAACGCCTCACTGCTTTGTCAGGTTAGAGATGCACTGTGGGAAATTTCACTAATGAAAGCTGTGACATTTCAACCTTAACACTGGCGCAGCTCGACCTGACAGGCTGCAGTTGTGGCTTGTCCTTGTACCCAAAGTCAACAGAATCCAGAGGTGGAGAGGTTTACTGTACATATATATACATGTTACATACTCTTAGCTCTACACATCAATCATATAAAATAGCAGTAAATTAAAAAATGTACTCATATGTCCAAAGTACAACTAACCAAAATGCAGAACGGTAAACAATGTGTTAAACTTTAAGTAAAGCAGAATATATTGCATTTTAGAAATTGAGCTCATGTTTTCTGAATAGAGAGGGGAAAAGGAAAGAAGGAAACAGTTAATATGGTGATTGTAGCTGTTTTCTTGTTTACTGCACTGCACCGTTGTTACGTTTGGCCAACATATGGTTAACTTTATTAGGTTAGTGCGTGATTCTAATTTAAATGTGTATGTGAGAGTGTGTGGTTGTCTGTCTCTCTGTTAGTTCTGTGATGGACTGGCAACCTGTCCATGATATACTCTATGACCCGACAAGTTAGGCTAAAGGGGCCAAGCAGCCAATCGGAAAACTGTGTGCGTAGGCTTAAATCCGCATAAGGTGTTTTACTTTGAAATCTGTCCAGATTGCGTATGCGATTCCTGTTTCTGACTTCCTCCTATCCTTCTATCCTTACCTGTTCTGTGCATTTAAAAATTTTAAAAAGAAAATTGAAAAAGAGCTAGTGTAAGAGGTGCGTACCTCACCACTGTGTGTACCTTCTGAAATGCTCAATGGTACATGGAAATGTAGCACTGATTTGAGTGGATGCAACCAGCTCCAACAACTGAACACTGTCATGAGTCACAGTTAACCTCCTAAGACCCGAACTCGTTCAAGGCATGCATTTTTAATTTCTCTTTGCTATTTGGTCTGATTGAGACCTGATGAATGTAAAAACAAAGAATTACCTGATTTTTTTCCCCTGATTTTTGTTTCTGAGAAACATTAAATTTTAATCAAATAGTGGCAGTATAATGTCCTTGTAAGTAGATATCAGGCCCTTGTAGAGCAAAATTTTGTATTTTGGTTTAGACAAACCAAAATGTGACGTCCACATATGTGGACGCCAGGTCCTAGGAGGTTAAGATAAGCTGTGTCTGAGA
>VURO01022932.1:0-15167 GCA_015108175.1 Pelvicachromis taeniatus
CTGCTCGGTGTGTGTGTGTGTGTGTGTGTGTGTGTGTGTGTGTGTGTGTGTGTGTGTGTGTGTGTGTGTGTGTGTGTGTGTGTGTGTGTGTGTGTGTGTGTGTGTCTGTGTGTGCCAGCAGTTGCAGGTCATAATGCCCCTAATGACAAGAGATGATGACACAGATCAGATAGTACAGTGGGAAGTAGCATAATGTAATCTGTCCCCAATAACTTCACGCAAAGAGAAGCCAAAGATTTTTGTCTTTTTGTTATTATTATTAATGTTACATAG
Organism: Pelvicachromis taeniatus; assembly: GCA_015108175.1. Taxonomy (NCBI): domain Eukaryota; kingdom Metazoa; phylum Chordata; class Actinopteri; order Cichliformes; family Cichlidae; genus Pelvicachromis; species Pelvicachromis taeniatus. The sequence goes on from VURO01022932.1 coordinate 274, forward strand.
CAACAATAGCCGCAAGATGAGTGTGAATAAGAAAGATTTGACCAGTGATTTTGTGAACAAAATTTCGAACAATGAGCACAGAAAGTTGAAGAAATTGCTGGCGATTGTAGGATTCTGAGTAGCAAGTCTTGGTAATGTGTGATAAAGCTCCTTCAGATATCCTGTAAGGAAACGTTTTGAAATGTTACTTTTATGGAGAAAATAATTATGAAGAGTCAGCAGTCTATAAAAGCTTTTAACCAAAATGTGATCAAATGAGACACTGAACTCTGAACTAAGAATGTATGCAGTCACATTCATTAACTTCTGTATATCTGAGTGTGTGTGTGTGTGTGTGTGTGTGTGTGTGTGTGTGTGTGTGTGTGTGTGTGTGTGTGTGTGTGTGTGTGTGTGTGTGAGAGAGAGAGAGAGAGAGAGAGAGAGAGACTGATGATAGATCTAGGCTGGGTGGTGGTCTGGCTATGATGTAAACCAGATGTGGAGTGGATGCAAACTTTTGTACCCAGTGGGGAGAATGAACCCAGTGTGTATATGTGTGTGTGTATGTTTGTGCATGGAGCGCACCCTCAGTGATTACAAATCCAATGTAATTTTGCATTGCACCAACCACATTTGGCAGAGCAGGGATGCTGTGCTTGCTGGAATGAGCTCATGCTTCATATAAGTGATCCATAAATTCCATAGGCTTCATATAGCCACTGCTGTGCTAGATCTCAGGAGTTTGAGTAGTTTTTTTTTTTTTCTAGTGATTTAAAATGTCAATACATGGCAGTTATAGGTCAATGTGTCTAAACTGATATAGAGATTCATGTGGGGGACTGGTCACAAGCTTTATTTGGAAGTCAGTTTTCCCAGAAAGACTACCTGAGAAACAAGTCACGCAATACTAATACTGCGATTTCATAGCAAGAACAACTGTTCAGAATGAACCAAATCCCTTTTTAACAAATTAGCCAAATCTAATCAACCTATCTGCTAGAACAGAGTGCAATGATTTCATTCACTGAACTATTTTGACAGCACAGGCAGTATAGTGTATTTGCAGCAGTCTATTAGATCATCTTACCAAAATCAATGCGTCCTCTCTTTCTTGTACTTTCTTAAAATTTTATTAGGTAAGAATGAACAGACTTATGTTCATGATGTAGTCTGGTGTTTTCAATGGATGCCAAGAGAGCAAAGACTGCATGAATAAACTGGTGTAGAATTCATTGAGGCAATTCACGTGGAGCAGATTTATTTAATTGCCCTTATCTTAGTATCGTGAATGCAGAGTCTGTTTCAGCAGCTTATATTTTGAGTCTCCACCCTGACGTTATGCTTTCTGGATCCCTGTTTCTACAGGAGTCTAATCTATAGAGTGTATAGACCTGAATGTTTTTTTAAGATAAGGCTGTTACATGAACACAATGACTTTGAGCTTCTCTGATGTTTGGCTGTTGCATGTGGAGAGTGTAGAAAACCCCAAAAAATAAATCTATATGTGTATTTGTGGTAAAACTTTCTTAAAATGATTACAGGGTCTATATGTGTGTGACTGCACAGTGAATAGCTGAAATTACAGTTGCTCACATACATCATTAGCTTCTACTGGAGTGAAAAGCTGCAGGGAGCCAAATACAACCCCCTCAAGCATCATTTTTTTGTACACTTACCCATGATCAATTTAGTCTGTAAGCACAAATATTAGCATTCATGTGTCAGAACTTCAGAAATAAGCAGCAGTGTTACAATGGCTCACAAGGCATCTGTCAAACAACATCTGAAAGAAAAATGACCTCAGCTACCACTGGCAGTCCGGGCATGAAAAATGGCCTGGTATGCAGACACCGAGCGGCTCCTCAATCAGCTTTCTTTTTTTGTTCTTGAATTTTCCAGTATTCCAATTAACCGCTACTAGAAATATCAGTGAAAATACAGACAAATGCACATAAAAAAAAAGATTACATTTAGCTGTTTGCACGCAACTCTGCTGAAACATAATTAAAATGTCTGAAAAAGACTTATCTTACAAAGCCCCAGAAAAAAACAGAATTGGTGAATATGTGAGTGTTACATGCAAGAAATCCAGCCAGAAAACATTAAACTGGGGTTCCACTGCTGATGGCACTTGCTGTGGGGACGTCCTCCATTTTTACCAATTTGGTGAAAATGATGCATATGTGGGTAATGTGCAAAAGATATGAACTATTAATGACTGATAATTGGGACTTTTCATGTTATGTTATGTTATGCTATTTCATCTTATCTTATATCTTATCTCATCTCATCTTATGTTGTAAATAGCTGTGTAATTTTCATGCCATTTAAGAAAAAATTATAATACATGAAGTGATTAATTCTGTAGTTAGATTTTATGGTTGATGTATGAAAAAAAATAGTGACAAAGTAATTTTAAAAAATCATATCTGTCATTCTTTCACAAGCAAAGGATTGCAAAACTTAAATTTAACACAGACAATAAAGCATTGCTGTTGGTCTGGTTGTGTCTATAGTATGAACAGTGTTTACAAGAGACGCTGGAATTGTCATTCTGTCTTTCTACAATTAAAGTTGACCTTTATATTACTAAAGTGTTTTCCCTAAGTGGAAGTATTTGTGGGTTTCTTTTAATGTGTGTCTCTTTTAATGTGGTTACTGTAAAAAGTTATGCAAGAACTGGAAATTAACAATCCCTATTTGTAGTGTATTAAAAAAATATTCCTCCTTCAGTGTTACAAACTGAAACCAAGCCTTTGATGAAATAGCCTACAGATATTAACAGACGGTAATGGGCTTTCCCCATCTCCTGATAAAAGCATGGGAAGTTTCTCAGTCACTTGGTCTTACTGGAACTGCTGTCCCTACAGCATAAGTTGTCACATCACAAAACAAAGATGCTTCCTCTGCCAAAAGGTCCCACTCTGTTGAAAAAACACAAGGGGTCTCTGTGTGCCCCACTCACTGCCTTTCTGTCTTGCCTGAAAGCCTGAAATGAAAGTAAACTGGTGAGTTTACTGGCTCACATGGAATGGCAACAGCATAAAGAACGGTTCTGGTACTTTGCAGATGAGAGAAAGAGGAAAAAATGACCTGTGTGCATCTATGTATACATTCGGAAATGCCTTTCCATTCCCATACAAACATCTTTAGGAGTTTCTCCTGGTTCTGTTGTGGAAAAAGAGGCTTTTTCCATCACAGAGAGGCATTTTAACTCCCGTAAAGACACTGCTTTTATTTAAGGGATCAAAAGAAAATACTTAAAAAAGATTTTGTGCATAAATATTCTCATTAGTGGTCAATGGCACTGGGATTACAAGCAGAATCCAGAAAGCTTTCAGTACCAAAGTCTTTGTTCCTTGCATGTGGATATCTGTTTAGATTACATTTTGCTAAATTCAGACTGGTTTACTCTGGCATCACTTTTTTCTTGCTGAGCCTTCTTCAAACCCATGAGCAGAGCATGTACGAGCATGAAAATATGGAAATCTGTCACGAAAAGAGTGCTTCAGAAAATTCTAAAAAATATGTCCATTCACTCTGATAATAAGAGGCCTATTAAAAAAATGGAAAATGTACTCCAACGGCCCTTTTTTGCAGGAGTGAAAGTCAGATCATTTTATGTACCCACCATACCAAAGACAACACAGAATACTTCCTTTTTCTTTAGCTAGAAAGCACCAGTAGGTCTTTAATGCCCGCAGAGTGTTGAGAGCAGGTCATTTATCACCATCCATCATGACCTCTTGTAGATGACAGCCTGATTTTATTGCCGGTGTCACATGTTAAGAAGCATGTTTTACAGTGCAAGCGATGGAGAGTCATAGCACGACAGGGAATCAACACACCAAGTGTCCAAATCATCAATGCATTTCATGAGGAAGAAGTTTTGTTTTGCGTAACTTTACACAAAATACACTTAGGTCTGCTTGTTGAGTCCTTACTGCTGAATTTGCTGGCATTTGTTGGACACTTGGGTACAGTTTTGAGTATACATGTGCAACCTTGCAACTCTCAAGGCTTGGGAATAGGAACATAAATAACAGCCTGGTTCTTCTGGTTACTTTTTGAAGACTGGGTTGCATCCCAGGTCACTACTGTAAGAAGGGATCGAGTGTCCTCATTGCTAAGTAGCTGATGTCACTGACCTGGAATCCATCCAATTTCTGTACTTCTTCCTCAGTGTGCCTGTGCCCCTGTGTCTATATCTAATAAAAGCGTGTCTGTAAAAACCCTAGGGAAGACTGATAGCAAATGATGGGCTTGGTTCACAGAGGAGTTAGGGAAATCAAACTAACAGAGTGGCGTCCTATTTCACTGCAGTGGATTCATTTTTGTATCTCACCTCTGCAGGAGGGTGCACAGAGACACTTCAAACTGAACGCTCCTTTCACAACTTGCTCGCTAAGGGGAAAAAATGAAAAAGGGCTGTATGTCACTTGGAAAAAAATCCAAAGTTGAAACCGAATAAAACTGAAGAAACTGCACCTAGAGTATAGTGCGGTGTAAATGTCACTGACTTATATTGCATTAGCCAACTGCTCAGGAGGCTGTGAACTTTTGAAAAGCTGTATGAACTTCCTCTCAGATTTCCACTAAGAATACTTATCTAAAACCATTCACAGATGCAGCACAAAACAAATACTGTATCTGCTATTAGCTAGAAAAAGAAATACATAAAAAAAAATAATAATAAAGGAAACAAATTTAGTAAATCCTGACTCATTAGACTGAACAGAAACTGTTTTGGCTGGGTAATGCATCATTCAAGCAGAGATTTTTATGTTTGGCTCTTACGCAGTACACTGCAATTATGTCATTATTAGTATGCTTTATTTTTTCTTTGGCTTTTGTGTCTTTGACATCTATTGGCCCGAGTGTCTGTTCACCACACTAATAACGACCATAATTATAATTTTTTTGTTCTAAATTATCATAAATGATCAAACTAGCATAAGTCAGAATCCCAGACATTTCTCATTTTACCCTGACATCTGGACAGTATGCCGGGACACATCTGTTTAACATTGTGCCAGTCATTTCAGTGAAAAACGACATTTCACTGCAGAGTTTTCTGCCAGAACAGACAAAGATTTCAAATAGTTTCCTTCTCACTGTCTCCCTGCCAGTGTGAGGTGACAGTTTCTGGATCAATGGGGTTCATCTTCACAAACTGTAGACATGTGAGTCTGTGCAGCCAACAACAGAAAACTGCAACAGGATAAGCTAAATGAAGGGCACGGATCAAAACATATAAAGAACCATAACTCAAAAAAGCATTATAAAGGTTTTGTTCACCCACTTGGATCTATTTAGCCTACATTGCTCAAAAGATCCACCACCTGCTTGACTGTTTGAGGGGCGTTAGGTCAGATATATTCTGGAGCTCTCCCTCTTGTCAATATTTCTGTACACATCACCAAGCTGTGTGTTTTTCTTTCTTATTGACTTGTAAATGAAGACTAAATAGAGTAACCTAAGTGGTGCAAAGTCCACACACAGGTGAGAAGGGCACTGCAAACCAACCATCCAAACAAAGAGGCCAATTCAAACAGCAGCTTCTTCCTCCCAGTCTGTCTTTTAAACTTAAAAAATTAGCCACATATGCATATAAGTTGGCTGCCCATCCCTTCATCATCCTCTTATCAATAACATAAGAATTCAGAAAATCTGAAAACTGGGATGGAGCCAAGAGATATACTGGCAGCATGTCCATGCCAGAGTTTATACCCCCGCCAAAAATAGCTGTGACCAATAAAGCAAGGTATGAAAGTCACCAAGTTCCACTACCAGCTTCTGAGAATGCTCTGTGCATCTCTGTAGTGTATTATGCTAATCCTCTGTGACCCTTCTGGAACATAAAGGCACTGTTATATCCCAGGATTACTGCCTATTTCTGGCAAACTTCTCCTTAAGTTGGATCCATCTTGGATTCCATCTCTGTAACAGCTGTGTAATGTTTGGTCATTCAGAATTTGTATAAACTGGATACTAACTCTAAAAATGACAGCATTCTGATTGATTTTAGTGTCTTCTTACAATGTGCCTGGGACTACTCAGAGAGAAACTGAAGAAAATTCATTTGTAAACCCTATTCTGAAAAAGTTGGGATGCTGTGTAAAATGGAAATAAAACCAGAATGCAACGATTTGCAAATTTTATAAATCCATATTTTATTCACAACAGAACATAGAGAAGATGTTAAATGTTTAAACTGAGAAACTGTGCCATTTCAGACAAATACTGGCTCTTTTTCAATTTCAGATAAGTTGGAACAGGCCATGTTTGCCACTGTGTAGCATCCTTACATCCTTTTACAATCAGTAAAAGTCTGGAAATTGAGGAGACCAGTTGCTGGACTGGGATAGACATATTGTTCCAGTTTTGTGTAATACAGGTTTTTAGCTGCTCAACAGTGCTGAATCTTCCTTCTCATAATTTTCATTTCATGATGTAGCAAATGTTTTCAATTGGTGAAAGATCTGAACTGCAGGAAGATCATTCAACTCCTGGACTCTGCTACTAAGAAGCCATGCTGTTGATGCAGTATGTGGTTTAGCCCTGTCTTGTGTCTTTTTCAAGCATTCCATGAAAAAGATGTCTGCATGGGAGCATGTGTTGGTCCTAAACTCGCATACACCTTTCAGCATTGATGGTGCCTTTCCATATGTGTAAGCCACCAATTCTGTAGGGACTAGTGCACCCCCCATACCATCAGTGTATGCAAGCCTGCTACTATCAGAGACGCAGGCTTTTAAACTGAGCGCTGATAAAAGAGCAAGCAGTCCGGCTCTTCACTCCACAAATTGAAGTTTTTGGCAGATTAGTAAACCTCTGCATGTCTTTGCTCATAAGAAACTCTGCCTGTCTTAGATGCTCTTTTATATGCCCTGTCATGCTGCTTACCTGCTGTTAGTTTACACATGTTGCTGCCATCAAAAAATTCAAAAGTGCTTATTTTTATTGAATTAAGTTTAGTATAGCAAGCTAGTCTCCATTTAACCAAGAGTTTGTGTAATATAAATCTTTACAACTCACGAAAAAATGAATTCAGACAATCACTCTCACTTATCATAGAAACTGAACAGATTCGACTAAATCCCAGGAAATCCTCAGTGAGAGACGCAGGAGGCATTTATGCGTGAATTCAAGAACCACATGGATGTGCAGTAAGACATAAGTGGGGGGCTGGGACGTGAATCTCAACTGAAGCTGTGGCTGGGATATTTAATGACTGACCGCAGTGAAGCAAGGAGGAGGTCCATTGTGTCCAGATCTACAGCGTCTTAGCTGGCTGCAGCTATAGCCACGCACATGGCACTGAATGTACAGCTGCTCCCAGAGCAGATGGAGAAAGAAAAGAGCAGGGTAAAGAAATAAAATCTTTCAGGGACTGAATAGAGAAGAACTATAATTGCTTGATTGGGGGGAGGGTTCAAACAGAATAAGACAGCAGATTTTTTGATTGTTTATCTGAGTCTGCTTTAAAGTATCCTCATGTGTAACTTTGTATTTTTGTGATGGTGCGATAGAGAGAGAAAGAGAAGCGAGACATCAAATGATATCAGTCAGTCCCCCCCTTTTTTGTGGGAGCCACCGTGCTGGAGTTGGGGTGGGATATGCAAATACAGGCTGTCTGTCTGCCTGCCCCTTCAGAGGCAGCAAGAGCAGCACATTGCTTCTTGCACACACACCCTCACTCGTGCAGAGAGCACTCGTGCAGAGAGTACTTAGAGGGTCGAGCCTCGGCAGCAGGTCTCCTACACTGCATTTGTGTATATGGATCTGAAACTTTCCAACAGACAGACTGACACTTTCTTCTCTCGTTGCTTTCCCCTCTTTTGCTCTCATCTGTCTTCTTTCCCCTCCTCCAGCACACCTTTGTGTTGTTTTCCTTTCCCTCTCCCTTCCCCCTCTCTCTTCAGTCTCATCAGTTTTCCCCCTGCTCCGTCTTGTGTACTCAGTTTTTTGCTAGTGACCAAACTGAAGGTGTACAGGACAAGATGCTGCTGATGCTAGAGCTGTTTGGACTGCATGCTTCCTCCACGGCCCACTGAAGAAAACAAGATTTTCCATGTGCCAGGGAGCAACACAACACCCAGAGGAACTTGAGAATACCATTTCTGAACCCTTTTCCTCACCTGACAGTTGAATTTTTGAGACTCTGGAATAGCCTTGGAAAAGACTTAGAAAAACAAAATGCGGACCAAGTTGTGCCAGCTAATAGCACAGGTCTTTCTCTTAGGAGTGTTCCTCTCTGTTGTTCAGAGCAAAGGGACTTTCTATGGAGGCCATGTCAACCCTTTCTATGGAAACAGATACAACCTCTACAAGGCTGGACTCAACCCTTACCATTCACCAAACAAGCCCATGACCCGTCACAAGTAAGTTCTCCACCTTGGACACATAACAGGAACAAATGCATGTTTTATTTGTGTTTCCAAGGTGCAGGGTATTGAATTCTCAAATCATTCCAAATAGCTAGAGTTCAAGCAAGACCCACCTCATACTGTATTTCCCCCGAGAAACCCATGTCACCAGTAAGTTGCACAAATATGTTATTAGTTATGGAATCAGCTTGGTAACAGATTCCTGAATTGATGCTCTGTTTCTGTCTTACTCAAAATCGGCCCCTTTTCTGTGGTTCACACCTAAAACCATCTGTGGCTGGGGATAAACACTACAGAGCAACAATGAAGCAACAGTGAAAGCAAACAAAGCCATCATAACGGCCATTATGGCGCTGCAAGGGGGTGTAGAGTTGATGACAAGGGTATTGATCCCTCACAGTCACTGTATGTATGTGTGGTAACGGGGTGGGAGGGTGGGGGCTCAATTATAGGCAAGACTTATGGTACAGCTGGGCACACGCTGCCAGAAGGGAGTGGCACAACTGTCACAACCTCCAGTCACTACACACTGATTTCAAATGAACTTACCCTGAGTTCAATAGGATTATTTTTTTTCCAGATTTAACACAAAGGTGAGACGTGTTTGTCTGCTTTTAATCACTGCATGAGAAATACATTCAAGAAATATTGTAAAGATGATCAACACACTTACACAGAGAAGTGTAACAGTAAGTTATGAATGCTATTGAAAGTCATGAAGTTCTGAGATCAAGTATAACCATGTGGATATATTTTGCCTGATGCCTGATGTTTGGCCTGCAGGGCTCTTTTGGGTTTTCCTCCCTCTTCCTCCTCCCCTTCTCTTTTGCTTGGCTTCCCACAAGAGCAGTTATGCTTTTGGACAGCTCCCCAGCTACCTGCTGCTTCACTCAAACTGCCACAGAAGACTGCCGATTGCCCAGCCCCACTTAGTCTGCCATGTACGCTCACCTCCACTGAACGGACTGTTCAACATCCATCAACCTGAATGCAGTGTTCATATTATTTCTTACTTAACACAACTCTTGCAGAAATACATCTATACAGTCAGACTCCTAAACCCCATATATTTTGTACAATTTTATATGGTACAAAATGGACTTCATCTGTATAAATTGTTTCTAATGGACATTCATCTTCTGTCTGAAGGTATTTACTGACCAGCATTCACGTGCCCTAAAACTCTGAAGATAAGTATGTGATTTCGGAGAACCGGCAACACAAAATCTATAAATATGACATTTTTGGAGTCACAGGGAGCTGAAGCTTAAGCTGCCAACCTTTACCAGGAATGATTATTGAATCGGCTTGCTAAACAGTAACTATACGTTCCTTTACTTTTTGACAGCATTGCCAAAGAGGTTTATTTATTTTTTATACAGGCCTTCGTGCCAGATTTTCAGGCTTACACAACAAGATTAGCTGATTAGCCAGACATAATAGAATTTCCAGGCAAAACAACTTGATCAATAATGAAATACAGTCAGGAACCACTTGTTGCTGGCAACTGGTAATATCGCTCCATTTGTTTCTGAGAGGCCAGCTATAGTTTTATCTACGAGCTGCAGGCACATCTTGGACACAGAAACCTCTAGGGATGTGTCGCTGTCAGACCACCACTACAGACATATGAGCTCAGTTGTTGTCAGCCTGACTGTTCAATGGAAATAGACACTTTAAAATAACACATGTTATGATGTTGTGTGTGTGTGTGTGTGTGTGTGTGTGTGCCTATTTTTGTGTAACTGAAGGACTTCACTGGAGCACTTCTGCAGCATGTAAGGTCTAACTCCTCTTTCTAACTTGCCTACACTCACATGGACAAAGCCTCACTGGTATGAGACTTAAAAAATTCCCAGCTGTTGGAACACCCCAGGTCTTTTGTCTTCATGTTGAATTATTGTCTGTGTTTTGGCAGCAAAGCGAGTGATTTGATTTCACAGTCATTCCTTCATTCAGTGCAACCACTTGCTTCTGTATGAAAAAATATATGGCCCCCCAGTGGGTGACTGTGACATCTTAGACAGTTACAGTACTGTACCTGTCACAGCTCTATTGCAAAGAAGCTAATTTTCTTCCAAAGGGTAAACTGTGGCTCAGGTTCAGATTTTATGATTTATGTTTTTGACCAAAGCTCTGGGAAAGAGGGAAAAATAATTGAAAGAAATACCTTTATGAGTATATGGATGTTCTTTAAGATTAGGATTAGCAAAACAATGACTATTTTTCACACATTGCCTTGCAGTTACACAGCAACATATCACCACTGAACAGGTGCCAAGTGTCATACATACTCATCACTGGGAAATCAGTACTGGATAAATCAAATAGCATCCTGGGAGATGCCACATGTCTTTACCAATCAGATTAGAGACATCTCTGAGGGCTTTTTCTTTGACGTATGGGACAGAGATCAAGGGGGAAAGGTCAGCAAGTTAGAAGAGGTTAAAGGTTAGAGGTTGCTGTTGTACGTTTATGTTGAATGTCCAGTGGAGGGAAAGAATGAAGCCGGTCTCCTGCTATGGGTTGAAAAGACGAGCAGCAAACTCCCAAGCCACCTGACACTTTTCTTTTAAAATCCATCTGTAAAAGTATTCAGGTAAGAAGAGTGAAAAAGAATTGGATAGGATGTTGATTCTGGTGCAAATTTCCAAATAATTAGCTCAAGCAAAGCGTAACTGAAAACTTACCTCATTAAAGTAAAGCTTCTACATTTCAGTGCTTTGTTATTTTTATGCAAAAGTCTTCAAATGAGCCACAGGTGACACATATAGCTGTGCTTTAACTTTTTAAGACTAAAATACACTTACAACAAAAAGTGAAGTTATTGTTCACTTTTGTTTTCAATCAGTGTTTCAGCAGATTTAGGCATAAAAACATTTATGAAAAGATTATCATTTTGGTTAGACTGCAGTCTAAGTGTTTTTTTGCATTTTGTAATTTACATGTAATAGAAATTTGCAGGAAAAATAGGGCAGAAAGTGAATAAATAAATGGAACAAGTCCAGCTATAGGAGTTCTGCTTTGGGGAAAGCTATACTTGCCGTGTCTCTTGTTTTCAGTCTTTATACTAAGTCTGTCTGATAACCTGTAATGCTTATGTTCATACTTGGCTATTATTCAGAAAGAGAGTATCAAAGAGAGAATACTTCTGTTTTTTTTATCAGCCTGTGAAGAGATTTGCGTTGCAGGTTACATTTCTTTCAGTAACATTACATTTGACTGATGTTCTGGTCTTCTCAGTGTATCCAGGCCTATGTGTACAGCTAAATAAAGTACCACACCAACACTATTTCACTCTTATTACATACACAATACCGCCTTTGCTTTGTAAATCTAATAATTCTGTTTGAAAACTTTCTTTTCAGAAGCACAGAGAGCTTATTCAAAGTAGATTATGTACTCTGGAAAATGCCTGAGGATAAGTAAAGTTATTTTTTTCAGTACATCTACGTGTACACAAGCTTATGTTGTTGCTTTTAACAGCTTAATTTCCAAAATATAAGCACATGTAGTCACTTGAGTCTAAGCTATGATGACTAGAGCTGGCTTGGAGCTGACCTTGTCTCCGAATGACAAAGTGATCCCTTTGGTCTTAAAGCTGGGAGTAGCATGCCTTTACCTCTAATCATTACGCATAAGCACAGTTTTAATAATCCCTGCACCATGGGAATTTCAAGACCTGCCAGTTGGCTGGAAATAGGCTTCATTAAAAGCATATATCAAAAGAGATGGGCCTTGGATTTAGACCAATGGCCCTATTAAAGATCATATTCTTTTTTTTTTTATCCATTCCACTCTTCATAAATTTGTCAGACCCAAAAGCAGTTGACTCGGGTCAAGCAGTCAGGAGTTCCTACAGGTGAGAGTTTGTTTAGTATTGAGGGAGGTAAGCCCTTTAGTGCCACAATGTCAAAACAAGTGAGGCAGTGTAGGGAAAAGTAAAGAGCCTGATGAGGCAAGGCAGAGGAGCTTCGTGATATGGGGAGGTGCAACACAGCAAGAGACACACTGATATGACTAATTAAACATAGATTACCTGAATTTAAAGGACATTTTATGGGAAAGGGTGAATAAGAGGTGATTTGTTCGGGCACATCAAGGTTGAGGTGTAGCAACAACAATACTTTCCAAAAACATTCCACATGTGAATTTGAGATGGGAATTGTGCTTTTCTCTTGGGATGCTATGAAAGGATTTTTAAGCTGAAACGCTATACTTCAAACATTTACAGTGGGACCAGACTAGCAGTCACAAATGCCATACTCCAGTGACACAAAAAAGAGTCACAAAGAATACTTTGAAGTAGAGAAACAAGAGAGACAAAGGAAAGTGCCTTTTTCCTGTCATGGTGAATGGAGACGAAGACTTTTCACACTGATTGAAAAGGAAGAGTGCAAGGTCACATTAGGTCTGGAGACACATAACATAGTTTGATACACAAATTCAGTTTGTGTATTCAGTGGGGACTGGGTGGTTCAGTGAATGTGTGGATCAACTGGAGACTTTGAGTTTTGGGTGTTTCCCTGTTTTCTTTTTTTTTTTTCTTTGAAAAACATCACTTGTTAGTTTCATATAACACACAAAGAAAAGAGTTAGAGTTCAGTAAGTGAAGTTAAATGGTTATTACCAAAATAAAGAGAATTTTTGGAAGATCATTATTTTCATTTGTTCAAAAAGTGATTATTGTGTCATTGATATCCATTTATTCAGCCTTACCAACAAAGTAAAAACATACCCTGAGAATTTTCAAAAACTGAAACTGAAACTTTGTAGATCTCCTTTGGGAGCCCTAAGCTCAGGCCGTCTTGCATAAGTCTCTACAGGCTTTGCACATCTGGAATTGGGCAGGTTATTCCCCTTTTCCTAGGAAATAGTTTCAAACACATGCAAACAAGCTAGCTACATTTTTCTCCACAAATGTTGTTTAGGGTTGGAAATTTTTTCTGAGGCATTCAAGGACAATCGTAGACATCCAGAAGCCACCGAGCATTGTTGTGGCGTTAAGCTTTCTTTCATTGTCATGCTGAACAGATGTCTCGGTCTCAGGTTGTGTGCACTCTCTTCAATGACATTGCCTCAACTTGAACCAGTCACCCTGTCACTGCTGCTGTGAAGCAGCCTCAGTGCGTGATGATACCATGTCCATGCTTCATTGATGCATGCATGATAACGGGCAGTGTCTGGAGTTCACCAGGCTCTGAGTTCTGGTTAAATATTTCAGTTTTTGTCTCCTCGTGTCTGGGAATATTCCTTTTCCCAGAGTTTTTATGAGTAATTCAATGTAAATTGGTAGGAGAAGGTGCAGAATTATCAAATTTACAAAATAAAACAGTAAAATGTATTAGTGTGTAATCAGTAGTTACATACAGTAGACCTCTTGTCTTTTCAGAGATTGTTCATTTAGAGGCATGACTTCCCTGTGCCAACATGTCAGCCTCACCAACTCATCGCTGCAGTATGAGTTTTTGAGACCTCTGCTTCATCGGTGTGGTTTTTTTCACAACACTTTTTTGAGCAATAAATTGCACACAAATGCTAGATGTAGCAAAAAATAAAACAAATTAAAAATAAATTCATTATTGACTTTTTTTCCATTCGTCAGAACTTTCAATAAATTCACCAGTTTAAAAAAAATGTCTAAAATGTCTAAAGAAAGAGAAGATGTTTAAACATGAAAATGTTAAACACGAAAATCTTTGTTACATGTGTAGCTTGTTTGAAAGTGCTATTTGCTTTTAACTATAAGCTTTAAATAAAGTCGACTTGACCTAGGTGACTTGTACTGTGTGGTACTTTATGGGCAGCCAACCCTTCTCATCTGTCCCCCACAAGCTCTAAAACAAACACACCAGAAAGTATTTATACTTTTTAACAGCAGTGACCTTGTTCCACACTGGCTGACAGATGAGGTATGGAAAAAGCTCAGAATAGGCTATCACTCCTCTCTCACCTTTTCACTGTTCTGTCTATAGCTCTCTGATCTCATATCATACACATCAGGACTTCTCATTCTTTTCCCCCAAAGTGTCCAGATTAACAACCTTCTCACAGCTGGACATCCTCCCACACACAAAAGCAGCCCAAACAAAGTTTTCACCTACTCTGCAGCTGCTGGAAGTGACTGGAGTAATAACAAATAGTAAAGGCAGCACTCCTGCTCACATATGACCACTTCCACATCGAGGGTTCATATTTTTGGAATAAAACTTGTGTAGTCTTCTTTTTGCAGAGTTGAGTGGTCTCTGTGGATGTGAGATATAAACCAAGGCCTTTATTGCTTGATTATGTGTCTATAAAATATGCACACGTGAGTATGTGTCATTGTCTGTACAGCTGACTATATTATTGCTTTCAGGCTTTCAAGCTGAAAGTTAACATTCGTCTTGTAAAAACAGGTTTTCACACAAAAAGGCGACCTGCTGCTGACCTGACCGACAGCGCAGCGCGGAGGGATGGGATTTATATCAGCACTCAACTTTGAGTTTCACAAAGCCAGAACCCCCCCCCCCCCCCTTTTGGAAA
>VURO01022933.1:0-10438 GCA_015108175.1 Pelvicachromis taeniatus
TAGCAAAAAGGAAAGTTTTAAGCCTAATCTTAAAAGTAGAGATAGTGTCTGTCTCCTGAATCCAAACTGGAAGCTGGTTCCATAGACGAGGGGCCTGAAAACTGAAGGCTCTCCCTCCCATTCTACTTTTAAATACTCTAGGAACAATAAGTAAGCCAGCAGTGTGAGAGCGAAGTGCTCTAATGGGGTGATATGGTACTATAAGGTCATTAAGATAAGATGGGGCCTGATTGTTTAAGACCTTGTATGTGAGGAGCAGGATTTTTAATTCAATTGTGGATTTAACAGGGAGCCAATGAAGGGAAGCCAATATAGGAGAAATATGCTCTCTCTTTCCAGTCCCTGTCAGAACTCTGGCTGCAGCATTTTGGAGTAACTGAAGGCTTTTCAGAGAGTTTTTAGGACATCCTGATAATAATGAATTACAGTAGTCCAGCCTAGAAGTAATAAATGCATGAACTAGTTTTTCAGCGTCACTTTGAGACAGGATATTTCTAATTTTAGAGATATTACACAAATGGAAGAAAGCAGTCCTACATATTTGTTTAATATGTGCACTGAAGAACATAGCCTGTTCAAAAATTACTCCAAGGTTTCTCACACTGAAGGCCAAGGTAATGCCATCCAGAGTAAGAATCTGGTTAGATACCATATTTCTAAGATTTTCAGGGCCGAGTACAATAACCTCAGTTTTATCTGAGTTAAGAAACACCTTAATTCACCTCCAGCTCGGCCTCATGCTGCTAGATTTCTGTCACAAATGACCCTGAAACTTGATTCCATCTAGTCCACCCTGTCTCCACACTCTTCTTCACCTCTCTTGTGCACTGTCCATTGCCTTGGATGGTTGACCCCAGGTATTTAAACTCATCTGCTTTCTCTCTGTCTACACCTTGCCGCTTCACCGTTACACCTGTCTCCCTCTCGTTCACACACATTTATTCTGTCTTACTATTCGCTCTTGAGTATACCTCCATCTCTCTAAGCTCTCTTTTCCTCCTGCAACCTTTCACTACAGATCTCAGTGTCACCTGCAAACATCATAGTCCATGGAGACTCCTCCCTGACCTCATCTGTCAACCTGTCTATCACCTCTGCAAAGAAGAAGCGGCTCTGAGCTGATTTCTGATGTAAATCCATCTGTGACTCCTACCATTCACTCTGTCCTTCATACATTTCTTGCACCACGTTCACATATTTCTCATTAACTCCTGACTTCCTCGTGATAGAGTTCCTCTCTTGGCACCCTATCATATGATTTCTCTAGATCTTCAAGGACACAGTGCAACTGACCTTCTCTGTATTTCTCCATCAGTAGTCTCAAAGTAAACATAGCATCTCTAGTGGTCTTTCTCAGCATGTAGTCATACTGCTTCTTGCTGATCGTCAATTCTCTCTTCTTAAGCTAACTTCAACAACTCGTTCCCATAGCATCATTGTATGGCTCTGTTTTATCCATTTGTAGTTACTACAGTGGAGCACATCACACGTGTTCTTGAAAATCAGCACCAGCACAATTATTCTCCATTCCTCGCTGATCTTCTCACTCTCCAAAATTGCATTAAACAAACTCATTAAAAAGTCCACTGCCCTCCCTCCTAAACAGCTCACTTCCTCAACAGGTATGTCAGAACCAACATCCTTTCCATCCTATATTTTCTTCACAGTTTTCTTCAGTTCCTCCAAACTAATCCTCTGCACTCACTGATTCACTAACTGTCCTCTATCCGACCTCCTCTCTCTCTCATTTTTTTCATTCATGAGCTCCTCAAAGAATTCCTTCCACCTTCCCAGGACACACTCTCTTCCTTGTTAGTATATTTCCATCTCTATCCTTACCCTGACCTGCTTTAAATCTTTTGCAGTCCAATCTTTCTGCCTGTCCAGTTGATAAAGCCATTTTATTTTACTTCTTGAGTGTCCAGCCTCACATACAACTCGCTATAAGCCTTTGGATTTGCTACCTCTTTATTAGACATGAGTAGCTTCCCTGTACTCCTGTCTACTTTCTTCATCTCCTCGACTATCCCACTTTTTCTTTGCCAGCCTCTTCCTATGAATACTTTCCAGTACTTCCTCATTCCACCACCAAGTCTCCTTGTTTTCTGTCCAAGGACACACCAAACCCCTCCTTGACAATTTCACCCACCTTTCATCTGGTAACTCTTCTCTGTCAACCAGAGCCCATCTTATCTCTTCTTGAACTCTGTGCAATATTATTCCTTCTTTCAATTTCCACTATTTAACCCTTGTCTTCACTTGCTTCATCTTGTTGATGTCCAAAGCATCCTGCAGACTACCACGCGATAGTGACTAGTTTCATTCTCCCCAACACCCTCTTGTAGTTGTCTATGTCTGTCAGATTGCACCTTCCCCACAATATATATTCTACCTGTGTGAAACTATACCTCCACTTTTATATGTTACCCTATGTTCCTTACTCTTCCAGAGATATGTGTTCACCACAATCATTTCATCAGTTTTTTGCAATCCACAGCCATCAGTCTTTCCACATTTCTCCCCTGAACATCATACCTACCCAACGGATCCTCATCACCTCTGTTCCCTTGACCTACTCACCTATGTCCATTGAAATCCACGCCCATCACCAGTGGTGACTGGACTTCATCCAGCTTACTTCATAGTTATTTACTGACATCCAACTTGTGGGTCATACGCAATCACAGCATTCAGCTTCACCCCTTTTATTTCTAGCTTCAAACTCATGATTCTGCCCAACACTCTCTTCACCTACACCTGCCAAAAACCACTGTGTAGTCCCCAGCACAGATAAAGGCGGAGGGTTGCATCACGATAGACATCCTTGCCAAATCAAACATGTAGATTATCATTTCACCTGTAACCTAACTGGCTCTGACACCAGGCCATTGCTTCATATGGTGTGGGTAACTTGTTCAGCAAAGGAAATAAATTAATGCTGAATGATCTTTACAAGTTTTGGAGCAACATTTTCCAAGAACACCTTTCTTGCTTCACTAACACAAGATTAAACCACATTCTTCACGTATTCCTTAGTAAAAGACCCCAAGTACTGAAACTTTAAGCCCTGCGTTTCTGAAGCCCAGACTTGTCACCCACTGAAATCCTGCTGCACAGTGTGAAATGAAGGCCCAAGACCGTTGAGCAGCTATCAGGCAAGAATGTGAAAACAGTTTGCCTTCAAATCTACAGCAATTGGTCTCCTCAGTTCCCAAACACATGCAGAGTGTTATTTTAAAAAAGAAAAGGTGATGCAACCCAGTGGTAAACATGCCCCTGTCATAATGTTTTTGAAACATGTTGCGGGATTAAATTGAAACTGAGCACTTTTTTATAAGCTATTCATTGTCTCATTTTCAGCAATTAATATTGGTAATTCTCAGTTAAGTACAAATGATAAGAAAATACTTACATTTTGTTTATAATTCACTTTTTTTTTTGGAAACACAGTTGTATTATGTAACTTCTTTGATGCATCTGACTTCATTGCTTTTCTGTGACTGTGGAACAGAGAACTACATAACCCAAAGGAATAATTACATTAATCTTCCTAAAAGCATCAAAGCACACTCACCATATCACCCTCATGAAGTTTTAACATCTGATGTAATTAATATTTTTCAACTTGGGAGGTGTGGTATTGCAAGTAATTATAGAAAGCGGCAAAAGAGAGGAGAAAGGAATGCTCGGCTGGATCTCTGATGCCTCGCGGAAGCTGCATTTGATCTGCTCTAGACACCACGATCCCGGATCCTTAGAAACCCACTGAGCAAGGCAGAGACTCGTGATACGGTCAATTAATGTTACAATACTCTAAATGTCAAAAGTGTAAAATCCAAAACATAGTGTCTCATTTTTTATTTCGCTTGTGTCAGAAAGCAGAGGTACTCTAAAGGACAATTCTTGAGTCAGCTCTTGATTAAATAGATCTATGGATCAATGTTTCATCCCAAAACCCCCTTTTTCAAATGACTAGAGGCAATTACTTCAGAGTTTGCCAAAGGTCTCCTCTCCCTTCCCTCTCTCTGTCTCTCGCTCCTTTGCTTTCTCTTTGCTTGCATCACTCACATCTGCCTTTGTAGAGTGCATAAGTAAAAAGACGGCACTAATAAAAGAGCAGCCATCCAGAGCTGACTGATTGAATTAATAAGCAACATAATCATGGCTGATCTGTAAAGTTATCTACAAGCCAAAGCATTAGGGGAGTTCGGTGTAGCACACTGGAGTGCGTCTGGCTGCCTGTCACATCTCTGCATCTGCTTTCTGCTGCTGTCAATCCTATCCTCGCCTAATTGCTTGAGATAGAGGATTGCAAATGGTCTTAAAGAGCTCCCTCTCTATTTAATTTGCATCAAATAAAAAAGTTTGAGACGCCTGGCTTGTTTATGCCTGTCTGCTTTGGATGTTTACTTCTGTGGAATCAAAATAAACAACAATTTAGAGTACCTTAGATTTCTGAAGCCGAGTTGCTCGTGCAGTTATTGTTTGAGATGGTTTACTTTTGGCTGTCATCAAACGACAAAATTCAATATTTGACGATTGGGTCGCGTCGCCATTACAGAAGCCCTTTGTCCATGTGTTATTTGTGTGGCATCTGAAGCATTCAAGCCATGAGAATAGTGCGGTTCATCAGTGATTTGAATTCAAATTCATGGCTTCAAGGCTCTGTGTTAACAGTGCCTTAAAAGACAGAACATCAATCAGCTAGCCTTTATCGTAATGTCATTGGAATGCTTCAGACAAAATCGCTCTCATTGTGAGCGGACTTCGGTGATCCCTCTGGTGATGCATGGCCGTGAGGCTGGCATTTGTGGCTTGGAGTAAAATACAGCTGCTGAATGAACTGCTATGGGAATTCATATTCCCATAGCAGTGGCTTTAGTAAGTGTCAATTACATCATATTATTAATTACATTCCCATGAGCCTCAGCTGTACTTTGTGTTTGGTGGAAACTAGAAAAAATTGCTAATACACTCAAATAAGGTGATAAAGAAAGCAACATAAGATTCATATTAGGGTTCCCATTTGATGCATGTTTGCATCTTGACAGTAGTGTTAAAGCATGACTGTGCTCAAGTATAGCTTATTCACTGTTTAAAGGTAATTTTGAGTCTATTGAGCCACAGTATGGCTGCAGGGGCTACTGTAGAAAATATTTCTTCAGAATTTGAAGGAAGAAGCCTCATTATTTTAGTATAATTGGGGATGAATGAGGTTATAACGTTTATGGACAGTGCCACATTCAGAACTCAACAAATATAGGCTAGTAGCTAGTACTTACATATAGACTAGTTATTTTACACTGATAAATAAAACAAGCCTGTGCATATGCGCTGTACAGGCATGTGTTTGATCGTCAGTGACATAGTGATTATTGCACAGCGTGGTCCCTCAAAAAGATAAAATAATGTTGTGTTTCTTTATGTCTTTCTTTATATGCATAGACAGTTTTTATATAAAAGCATGCAGATACCAGTAGATGCTTTTTATGAGCAATGCCATAGCAGAGGTTTGCCTGACGTGACAGACAGGATCTGAACTTCTTGTCTAAATGAGAAGCCTGGTCACCCTTGTTTAAGAGTTGCTATGGCAGAAGAAGGGCTGAAGATAAACCAAGATCCAGAGCTGACATCATGTCGCTCTCTTAGCAATACGCCTACACAGAAATACCATTAAACTGCTTCACACCATTGACCACACATTCGACATGGCAAGAAATTTTGCACACTCATTAATGCTTACACCCCTGGCTTTACCTCAGGCTGTGACCATGTTAATAATTTCTATGTAGAGCTCTATATTTACAGGATTCCTGCATCACAATTAGTAAAGTTTAAGGATCACTTTCAAAACAGCACAAGTTTGAATTGGATAATGGATTAGCATGTGTCTCATGTGGGTGCTCAACACCTTGAAAAACAGGATTGGAGAATGTCCTAAACAGTAATAACATTTAAATAATAAGATTTTGACAGATCTCAAACCCATGTGCAAGGTGCCAAAGCTACAGCACTTCAAAATAACCACACCCATAAATTCAGTGAGACTCTATTATTAGCACTCAAAGTATAAAAGGTGGACACAGCTTCTGGGTCTGAAAAGTGATGGTGTGTTCCTGAATAAGTTGGAAGTCGGAATTTCCAATTTCCCAGCCAGAATTTAAATCTGGACCACCACCTCAGTTCTGAATTCCTACTCAGAAAGTCAGAGCTGCCACAGCAACCCTGAGCTAACAATCAAAGATGGTGGAAGTGAACATAAACAGCCGTAAAAATTAAAAACTTTTATTTTTCCCTGCTACTGTTGTATATTTGTGACTGGCTAATATGCAAAACTGCAGCACTTTGACCCAAGCTCTATCCATGATAAGTTTGAACTTGCTAAGAGCTAAAACCAACCCTGTTCTCCATGCTTTCTCTAGAACACGCTAACGCTAACCTCACTCCAGAGTTTTAACATTCAACAGTTCCAAGGTATCTGGAAATGCTCTTAACCAGGGGTGTCAAATTTAAGACCCGGCATCCAGAATAGGCCTGGCAAAGACTCCAATCTGGCCCGCTTAGTAGCTTTGGAAAACATGAAGGAGGGCATACAGTTTTGGACTTTAACTGTATTTTAATTTTAGATGTTTTAGAGCTTTACACCTCCTTCACAACCATTTATACTGCTAAGACAAAGTAATTAACACTTAAATAATAGAAATTGTCCTGTTTTTTAATGTGTTAGAGATTTTGGTTAAATGTCTATAATATTTTCTTTCATCAAAACAAATTTTTCTTTTATAAATACGGGGCAGTCTGGGTAATGAACTACCAGAACTTTTATCTGCACATATATAATGTACAAAAACTGGTATGTACTGTTTAAATTGAACTTATTTATCTTATATTAAGATACCTCAGGGATTAAATGTATAGTTACACTGACAGAAAGAGTTTCAGTCATCTGGCCCACTTAAGATCAATGTGGGTTGCATGTGGCAAATGAGTTTCACATCCCTGCGCTAAACCTTTAAACCTGCAGTCTTTTTAAAGGCCACCAGGGAGCGATAGCTTCGGTTGAAAAAGGAGTTTCGGTTGTACACGAACAGACATTTATGGGAAGACGGCCCTCTGTGAACGATATCCTGCCAAGTTTATGGTCTGAGTCACTCATTTATAAAATGGACTCACACTGAGACCATTTTATGAACGCCATGTTGTAATATTGCTAACCACTTGCGATGGACAAATCACTAGCCAATGATGGCATTTTCATAGTCAGACCATTCCTTCACCTGGTTTGAAAATATCAAGATGCTGAGGGCAGAAACAGGACTTTTTGAGCGGGTGACGTCATGGTAACTACATCCTTCTTTAACACTACCTTTTACTGACAGAGCAAAATGCTCAAAAGTGAGATTACACTGCACTGGAATACATGCACTCTAAAGAAGTTATGGTCTTGGGTATGTCTAATTGAATCTGCAAGAAACATTAACATAAATGTGCTGCTACCAAAAAAAAAAAAATAGAGAAAGCCAGAAATGTTACTTATGCAACATTTGAAAAAGATCTTGGTTTAGGATTAAAATGAGTGCTTAATTCAGTTAATTCACTTTAAAGGTCATCATTTCTTATCATTGTTACATTAATAAAAAATAAAAAAAACGCTGTATGAATAGAGAATGAACAGAACAATAACAGTATGTAATGCCCTGGCTTGAGAATGTGTTTGTGGTTTTTTTTTCTTTTTAATTATTTATATTTTTTTAATAATTATGTGACTTTACTTTTATTTTCCATTAGAAGAAAGGCTGAAGATAAACCAAGATCCAGAGCTGACATCATGTCTCTCTCTTAGCATTACGCCTACACAGAAATACCATTAAACTGCTTCACACCATTGGCCACACATTCGACATGGCAAGAAATTCTACACACTCATTAATGCTTACACCCCTGGCTGTACCTCAGGCTGTGACCATATTATTAATTTCTACGAAGAGGGATCTATGTATATCTATCCACAAAATTCCTGTAAATAATTGGTGTTTGTGGTGAAGAGCAGCAGTGTGAAAGAGTCACTGATACCCAGTCTATTAACTTGTTGACACTTTGGGGTCGGTCTGACTCTGGGCTAATGTGGAGTGTGACCGAGCAGAACCATCTTCATTATCCTGGCGTAATGTTTCATTGCTTCAGGCTTGTGCACTGATGGCTAGCCACCCACTCCTGTGCTCTTCTACTACTGCCCCATGTAACCGTCTGTTCTATGAACGGCTGCTTGACATTCAGCGTTTTATATATATAGAGAGAGATATATAAACAAAAAAGAAAATCACTGATTTCAAGTTTCCTCTCACCCCTCTATCCATCCATTCATCCATCCATCCATTCATTCTTCCATCCATTCATTCATCTCCTGCTACTTCCATCCTTCTCTGCAGTGTCAGAGCTTTCTTGCATCATCTTTCTTTGGTGTATGTGCACTCATTTTTCTTCCTCTCATTTTGCTTTGCCTTCAGATGCTGCCATATGTCTGCATCCTCTGGCCTGACTGCGCTTTGTATTATTTGTACATCTTCTTCACAATTTTGCAGGGCTAAATCACAGCTGCTCTCTGTAATTTTCTCTTTCCTCTGACTTAGTTTGTCGCCTTTGCACTTTGGGGTTTTCAACTGATTTTAAGGTAACAGACTCGGCCAGCGGGGTGCCTCTTGATAACTGAAAAGAATTTGTGATTGACAGCTGCTTGAAAATATTATATTTCCATGTCAAAAGACACAGTTATGCATTTCTCTTATATCGGAAAAGCAGGGCTATAAAGCTCAAAATTGCATGCTATGCTTTTAGTACAATTTCAGCATTCGTAGCTGTGACGGGGTGTCAGAAGAGTACAGCCTTTGAAACATGTCCCCATTTTACTTTATTTGCATTCTTGATACTTATTGTAAATCACTGCACATCTACACGAGCGGTGCCAATTAAAGTTCAGGGCATAAACAGCTTTGGAATCATTATGCATTAGAGGAATATCAAGCAATATGATGCTGTCCAGAATAATCTCTCACTGTCTTTCTACTGTTTCCCAAGACTGTCATTTTGTCACTTGGTCTGTCAGGAGCTCTTAAATCAAACTAACATGATGTATTAAGAAAAAACAGACTCAAAATAAATGATAGAGAAGCAAGGAGTAGAAAGAATACAAAGCAAAAACTAAACAGAACAGTCAAACAGGTGCAGACAGTCGATTTAAATACAAAACATGACCTTTACAACGCATTCACTCTGGCGTTCCTGCTCTAATAAGGTATAAACGCCACATCCTAATCTTTGAACGCCTTATTTTTCCTCTTTGTATCACCAAAGTAACTGCAGCACAAATGAAATAGACAAAAGTGCAAAAGTCACTTGCTTTTTGTACCAAAAATACACAAAGCAGCAAATCGAAAAGGACCTGAAAGTGAATAGTTAATGTATCAAACAGAACACAGGGGAGAGTGAAAATGAATAAAATGCTATCTGATTTGTTGCCATTCATTAAAATATGCTATTTGTGTTTGGAAAGTCTAGATCTATAAAGTAAGACAGGTAGTTTTAGTAGTGACGGCATAGCCCTGCTTTGTAAGTTGTTTATTTATATCACAGGCTGTGGATGGACACCAAACATTGTACTCAATGGACAGATGTCTCCATGTATAAGCTGATGGTGTGAAGACTCCAGCAACACTTAAAGTAATAGGGAACAGCTTTCGGCTTGTGGCCTTCAGCAGGGTCATTGCTACATACATCATTTAGCTAAATGGGTCATTTAATCATCAGGGTCATTTAAGTAACTACAACAATTTAGTTAAAAACATCGATTTCTGTATTGTTTCTCCCTCTTTTAATGTTCCTGTACTTACTTTATTTTTATATTAAAGTTTTTGCATTTTCCAGTGTAATTTTGAGTATGTATTACTTTTAGACTTTTAGACTTTTTAATCTGTAGTGGTTCAGTCCAGAATCTATTTGGGCTGAGGCTCAACCAATTAACCACTTAGTCAGTAACACCTCGTTAAATGTTAATTGGTCAGCCTGTATATTTGTGAAAGTGTGATTCGTCCACTTGGATTTGGATTTTTCTCTTTTCTGTATTTAAAAACAAACTGTTTCACATTTTGCAATGATGGTTGCCTAATAAAGCTGTTCCCTATGCACCTTGGAAGTAGGTGAAGTTGTGCCAGAAAAAAAAATAGTTGCTATACATGTATAAGCTCCCAGAAGACTTTGTAAAAGAAAATCTGTATCTGTATTAAATACATTTGCTAAATCAAATCAAGGATGTATTGTTTCTGAAAAACAACTTAAAAATACATTTAGTTGAAGTCTAAAAATATTTTTGTAAGTGTCATTCACACAATTGCACACAAAATGCTCACAAATGCTTTCTAACATTTGAGCGCACATGTACACT
>VURO01022933.1:12031-22893 GCA_015108175.1 Pelvicachromis taeniatus
GGGGCGTGTCACCCCCCCCCCCCCCCCCCTACCTGCTGCAGAATGAAAGGGAGGGAGAAGTTAGGAGAGCATTTCCTTACAGAAAGACTTCTTTACCTGCACAAATACTGCCTGGCACTGCTCTGTCGACTGGACCAGATCTGGGGTGCCTTTTCAGGTGAGGTCATTCAAAGGTGTAGTCAGCTCTGCAACAGCTCTGGAGACAAGAGAATCTGTTGGTACCCTTCGTTAAATCCAGTGTCATGAAAAAACGACCAGTCCCTAACCGGCCCATGAGCTCATCAACCCGCAGCATGGTATTACATCGTGGCATCTCATTCACCTTGTGGTAGTCAGCACAATGTTATAGACCCACCACACACTGTGGGACCCTTCTGTTACTCCCATTTTTAACAGTTCCCCTAGTTCGTTCTGAACTATTTCTATTTTTTCCCCCTTTTTGTCTTCTGTTCAGGTAGTTGGTAGAGCCCTGAACACACCATCACATCGCATTTCAAAATGATGCTCTATAAGCAAGGTACAACGAGACGGGGGGGGACACATGCGCAAAACACTGCTGTAGTGCAACATCGACTCTCTGAACCTGTGTGACATGGTCATCACAATGGAGGGAGATGGGAAAGGTGGAATTTGGCACCTCCAGCCCTAAATCATCTCTTTCCTTAACCAGATTCAAGAAGTGGTTTCAACCTTTCTCCATGCTTTGAGCAGGTTAAGGTGTTCGACATTTGTGGCTAATCCCATATCTGACTGCACCACCTCGCAGAGGCAGCTTTTTAGCACCAACAACTGGATGTGTTCCTTTTCCATTCAAGTTTCAACGCTCACTTGATGCAATCTGTCGCTCACCATCACAAAATGCGGGTAGGTTAGCTCTTTTGACCAGTGATTTTCATCACCTGGTCAAAGGCTGAGCATAGAGTATCGTCTCGAGACTGCTCTGGTGGGAAATTTTCCATTGAATGAACTGCTAGAGACAGCGAGGCCTCCCAAGAATGCCCAGCTATCTAATCCTCCCCAGAGTCACCAACAGGCAACCTGTTTGCCCTTGTATTTAATTTCTAGCGGCACTATCAGTTATTTGAGTGTATGAAAACAGTCAACCTCCACCTACTCTGCCTCCAACAATGCCCCTGGCCAAACCAGGGTTGGGTGGACACCAGGGTCTTTGTGTAGAGTCTATCAAAGCCGCGTATACCTACTTGACGCCTTACCGGTACACGGTATGTTGGAGGGTTGGCAACACTGTCCCACCTCCATCCATAGGCACTCCTGGTGGACATGTCCCAGTCGCCAGTATTGCCCAGCGGATGTCCTCAAAGTTGAGGGTGTAATGGTCAGGTGGCCGGAAGGCAGCGTGGACCCAAATGCAAGACACAATGCCAAGGCAAGAATAGCTTTTCACTAGTTTATTGTGTATATACAGTTTAAAGTGACACAGTGTGAATTTAGGAGCCCTGGTTTGGTTGTATAAGCAGCAGAGAGTTTCTGGGGAAAGGGACAATGCAACAGGGGGGCGTGATGCGAGGCATGATGCCAAACAGGTGAGTAATCCAGAAGGTGGGATCAGCGGCCAATGAAAAAAGTGAGAAGTTCAGCATGACATGGACTCGTGGCGTGGCTGCTTGGAGGGAGAAGAGATCATGGTTAGGATTACTCTAAAACATAACAACCTGGTAACAACCATATGGTAGCTGATGGACTGGCAGAGAACAGAGGTGATTGTCATGGTCCCGTGCCTTGCCGGCTGGCCCCGCTTTAAGGAAAGATGTCTTTTCTGTTTTGGTTCTCTCTCTCTCGCTCTCCTCTGCCGGGGCGGTGCTCATCATGGGCTCCCGCCCCTGGCCCACGCACCTGGGTAAAATCTCCACACCTGCCGCGGATCTGCTGTTATTCTGCATCCTATTTAAGATGGCAGTTCGGTGCTACTCGTCACTGGGTTGTTGGAGTTATCTGCGTCAGTCAGTCCGTTACCAAGAAGTAAAACCGAGTTTTGTATAGAGTCTGTTGCTAATAGTAATGTGTATCTAGATTTTCCCTGGACCCATCCCCGTCAACCCGAGAATCCCACAAGCGAGAGTGAGGAAGCGTGAGTGACTGGAGAGAAGATCGAAGAAGAGTGTGTCTTGATCCTTACCTTTGTCCCCACAGACCCTGGACCCCTGGACTCCCTCCTGCACATTGTATATATCATCACACGGTGTTGCACTGTAAATAAAACTCAGGTGTTTCCGCAAGGGATCCCCGGTCTGCGCCTGAGTTCGTTTGAGAATCTTGACAGTGATCTTAAATACACCTCCTGCTGATTACCAACAAATGACAAACAGGCAAGGAAGGTGTGGACTCTGGGCTCTACCCAGAATGGGCAGACACTGCAGGACCAGGCCAGAGCAGAAAAACACTTAAAACACTCAGATCATGAAAGAGGGCCACTAACACACCTCCGCCATGGCCTGAAAAACCTCCAGGAAGGCCTGGGGGTCTGGCGGGCTGGGGGTTGGGCCGGTGTTGTTGGCGAGGAGCCAGACCGAGCGACTAGGTCCCCCCAGCAGATTCATCCAGCACTCAGCACCTTAACCTTGCAGAAGGTCAAGCTATTTGTTGTACTGCCGTCTGTTCCTGATGCTTAGCTCTGCCATCATCCCATGACTGGGTTGCAACACCTATTGTGATACAAAAGGAACTGACACACACAGTGTTGCAGTATGGATGAATCTTTATTGACAGTGTTTCTTTGCCACTTTTTGTTTGTGCAGCTTTCCAGCTGCACTCCAGCTCAACACACCAGACAGCTCTCTTGTCAGGTCACGGCATCCTACTCAAATAGGACAGGCATGATTAGATAATGGAAATCCACTGTGTCGGTCAGCCTCCCTTGACACCATACTCTGAACCCACTGCATCACCCCTCCCCTATAGCAAAGCCGCAAACTACACCCTACCATGGAGTATATGTATACATACATACATGCATTTGAGTGCAATTGAATCCAAGAGGTAAAGGCTTGCTTGTTAGTTTGCTATTAAATCTAAAGTTAATTAAAGATTATTTGCACATAATTTTGACACCAGTGATATTAAATTAAAACATGCACATCCAATACAACATGAACTTTGAAAGAATTATTGCTGTATAATTCATAATCCTAACCTCACTGTTGGAATTATAGTCTTGAACTGCTGTCATTACTTTTGTTTTTGATTTTTTTATTTACTATAATGGTCACAATTTAATCCTTAATTTAATCTCAATCAAAACAACTCAGAAGACCTTAATGCTTTCTTCACAGTGTGAAAAAGATAGAAAATAACACCCAGCAGGTTAAGAATGCCCCCCCCCCCCCTCCCCATTTTTCTAATTATTGGCTGCCAAATTTCACATGTTAAGGTCATTTAATGTGTTACGACATTCTCCTCTGTACGTTGAAAGCTTGTTTACCAGCAGAAGTACAAGCTGATCCTATGATACACTGACAGTAACAATCACTTGTTCATTGCTCTTCAGTTCGACACCCTTAATCAATTTCATGTGTTGTGATTGTCTGAAATGCCAAAAGGTCTCTGTCGTGTTTGACATGACTGTACTGCTGATGAGAACAATCAACTGATTTTTTTTAAAGATTTTGCTGCTTTTTTAAAATCTGGTTTGTTTAGTAAGACCTTGAGATATTTGCCTGTTTGACCTTAAAATGTCAAATCATAGATTGTGTGGCGTGCATGCTTTTATTTTCTCAAACAGCCTTGAACTTCAGCAGTATTTGAACTTTTTTTTCTCTCTCTGCTCAGGTTTGTGGCTGGTCTCCCCGTGCAATGATTTCCTTTGCACGGGCCCCGTAGCTAATCAAAGCCTCTCTTTCTGCTTTGCTGTCATGCACACAAATTCCCAACAGCACATCCTTATTAGCCCTGAGTTTAAAGCGCACCAAAGTCAACTGACAGGCCCTCCAGGCCCCACAAGAGCAATTCTTAAGAAGTATTTCATTCTGTGTCTGTCAGACACATGTGAATCTGAGTTGATGACTTTGCATCTTATGTATGAGCATTCCTCCTCCCACCTTGGCATACGTATTCGTGGTGTAATAATTTTACTGGAGGTGGATGTCAGCTACTTTTTATGGCAGCTATAATAGCTTTGACCCAAGCAAGGTCAAATTAGAGCTGAAGATCAAACAAAAATGTTCACAGAGACATTTTGATAAGATCACCACCAAGTGTCCTACTTATGCCCCCAAACTAGATCCATGTTTCAGTTTTTTGGTGGAAGGTGATAAGCCACTGAGGTGCATGGCTTTTTTTTTTCTTACCTCAGGGTTTAAGTGAACTGATGGTGCTGTAAATGGATAAGCTTCTAATGAATGGCTCTGTTGACAGCTGGAACTCCAAACTTTAAAATCCCTGTATGCTGTTGCCATGTCAAGCTGTGGGAGAAAAACATAACCTACTGCAAACATCTGCAGGTTTTTTTAATCAAAATGTAAAAATATTTATTAAATATTTTAAATTTGAAGGGAAGTCCCTAATTTTTAAGTGGGTGCTCATTAGAATAAGCTACTGAAAGATCCCCGAAAGACTGAAAGTGTGGGCTGATGAAGTGTAGTGAGGGAGACATACAGTTAACTTAGGCAGAGACAACTTTTTTCTAATTTTGTTCTGCACATCACCACACAAGGAATTTTAAATAAAACAACTCAGATACAGTTGAAGTGCAGACTTTAATTCAATTCGCTAACCCTTCATTTTAAGGGCTCAAAAGTAATTGGACAAGTTGAATAACATAAAATTAAATGTTAATTTCTAATACATGGTTGAAAACCCAACAGTCTTGAACTCATGGATATCACCAGATGCTTGGTTTCCAGCAGCTGCTTTCAGTTGCTGTTTGTTTGTGGACCTTTCTGTCCGAAGTTTAGTCTTCAGCAAGTGAAATGCATGCTTGGCCATTCAAGAATAGTCCACATCTTTGCTTTAATAAACTGCTTGGTTGCTTTGGCTGTATCCCAAAAAGTTGATTGTGTTCATCTGGACGTAGTGTTTTCAAGGGGAGAAATGTTTCTTCACTCATCCAAGTGACTTCTTCAGTCTCAGCTGACTGCATGTTTTCCCAACCTTATTAACAGTACATTTGCATAATGACTGAAACTAGCATCACTGAAGGAACAATGGGCTGGGAGGTCGGTTGCTTGATCAGGAATATCGGAACAGTTGAGATGCATTTTTTCTAAACACTCTGTGGCTTTTAAACTCCAAAATACACTGTGCTAAAAATTGGTCCACCCCAAGGATCGGGTCCCCTGACACAAACAAAGTTATATAGTGTACGTTGTTAAGTGCCAGGAGGATTGCCAGGATTTATACATCGGGGAAACCAAACAACCTCTGGCTAAGTGGATGGCAGGATGAGGATGGTGCTAGTTTCAGTCATTATGCAAACGTAGTGTTTATAAGGTTGGGGACACCTGCAGTCAGCTGAGACTGAAGAAGTCACTTGGATGAGTGAAGAAACGTTTCTCCCACTGAAAACACTACGTCCAGATGAACAGAATAAACTTTTTGGGATTTACTTACCTGGATGTATGTTTTGGGTCATTGTCCATCTGTATTATGAAATGCCACCCAAACAATTTGGCTGCATTTAGCTGGATTTGAGCAGACAGTATGTCTCTGAACACGTCAGACTTCATGTGGCTACTTCTGACCTGTGTTACATCATCAATAAACACTAGTGTCCCAAGGCCACTGGCACCCTCCATCGTGTTTGACACATGATGTGGTATGCACTGGATCTTCCGTGGACATCCAGGTCTTTTTGCGTCACTGAGTTGACCAGGATTTTCTTTCTTTCTCAGGATGTAACAAATTGTAGATTTTGTCACTCCTTATATTGTAGCACTTTCTCTGATGTTTTTTTTCTGTTTTTGCAGCTTAAGGATGGTTTGTTTCACCTACACGAAGAGCTCCTTTGACTGCATGTTGTTTGTTCACAGCAAAATCTTCCAAATACAAACACCACACCTCATATCAACTCCAGGCCTTTTATTTACTTAATTGATAATTACATAACAAAAGAATTGCCACAATTGCCCATGAAATAGCCTTTGAGTGAACTGTCCAATTACTTTTGGTAGTTTAAAACAGGGGTGGCACATGTTAACGAGCTGAAACTCCTAAACTCTTCATCCAATTTGAAAGTGAATACTCTCAAATGAATGCTGAGAGTCTACACATTATGTCCATGTTTATTATATAACTATAATTGGAATATGTTTATGAAAATATGACATTTTGAAACCTAGCTGTAATAATTTAATAACTTACACAAAAAGACTTTCATAAAAGTTACTTTCAGTTGAAACTTGTAACTTGGCTTGCCCTCAAGGTTTTTTTTGGTTTTGCCCTGATGATCATACAACTTGTCTCAGACTTATGGATATGTAAATACTCTCAAAGTTGTGTGAATCCTATCAAGTCCTGTCAGATCATCCTCCTGCTGTGAGCACCTATGTGCTCACAGCAAAGCTCATTCTGTTCTTTGGCGGTGACAAGCCGATGGATTATTCAATACTATAATGAATGAGGTGTCACAAACATTAAGCTCTGCTGTTGGGCAGAATGATTTCTCTCTGTCTGGGTCTGCCTAGCTATACATTGCTCTTATTGATTATGATGAGACTTTCTCCTCCAGTTATTACAATATTGATCTCAGACAAATGCAGAAGAACAGAGTGAATAGACCAGGGAAGTTTCAGAGGCTGAGAAACTAAGAGCAGAGGCAGCAAAAAGAATTGATGGATAGAGCACATACCAGCACACTAAGCTAATTTTGATATTTCGTAGGAGATCAATCCAAAGCTATTCTATTATTTGTTTGCTTGTTTTATTTTGTTCTGAGGTCTTTATTATGGGAGGCAACACACCAGGAGTGGTTACTCTAAAGTTTGGCATTATCAACAAAATTCTACTGTATTTTATTTCATTTATTTATATATGTAATTATTTATGTTGTTAGGTATGGAGCTTAATCTCAGATTTTCTCATAAGATTAGCTATTGCTTGTCTGTTTTTGTAGTCACTGGCTAAAATAATTTTTGGAACGTTCAAGTATGCCAGCTAATGGTTAGCTGGTCTCATTTTTGTTGTAGCCAGCAAGTGTTAGCTACAGCAAAAAAAAAGAGTTTCAAAATTATGGTATGAATCAGCTGATGAATTTGTAAAATTATAGCATTATATCGTGTTGTTATTGTTGGTTGGATTTCTTTTCACACATAGAAAAATGAATAAGTGTGTTTGAGATGGGAGTGCTCTGCTGCATCCTACAGGAAGGTGTTTAGTCCAAGATCACGTTATCGTCATGTCACTGGTTCCAGTTTGTTTGGGATCTAAGCGAGACTGATTTCTGCAAAGCTTCTTGGTACAGTTGCTCTGGTCCATACCTGAGTACAATGAATACCGTATATCTTCCAATTGTAGCCCGGGCGTTTATTAAAAAAATTATCAGGCCGGCCCGGCGTTTAAAAGAGACCGGGAGTTATTGGAGACCGGCTGTAATTCCCTTCTTGGAATTGTCGCGGAAGTGAGAGGGAAGGAGGACCCAGGCGCGGTTTTTAGACTGAGGTGAAAAGACAGTGCGTTTATTTACAGTGCTCCAAAACGTATTCCAACGGTTCACAAATAATGCCGTTCCCAATTGTGCTCCTCCTTTGCTCCCGAGTGTCTCCTTGTCTGTGGTAGCCCAGTGCACGAGTGGTGCTCCTCGAAACTTCTCTCCGCCGGACTCTCCAGGAGAGGCTAAAATGCTGCTGATGATGCAGATGACAGTTGATTGGAAACAGCTGGCCAAGTGATGAGAGGCCAGTGGACCTTATATTTTTTCTTTTTTTGAGCGATTTTCCAGTCACACTGCACACCAGTTGGTTGCGGTAATGCACCATTCAGTTGTTTGCCAAACACCAATTAAATTAAATTAAAAAAGAAGAATTAGAAGACTGCGCGGAGGGACTTCCGGGTCGAAGGTCGCTCGGCTACTATTGGAGACCGGCGTCTATTTGTTGTGACATGTCGTGACATAATAATCCCACTTCGATGGTCGCTGCATCCAGCTTAAATGCTGCTGGTCGTAGATGACGGCTGATTGGAAACAGCTGGACGAGTGATAAGATGCAGGAGGACCGTTTTTGGGTTTTTTTGAGCGACGTTCCAGTCACACGCCACACCAGTTGGTGGCGGTAATGCACCATTCAGTTGTTTGCCAGCCACCAATAAAATTTAAAAAGAAGAAGACAACGTGGTGGGACTTCCAGGTCAAAGGTTGCCCGGCTACTATTGGAGACCGGCGTCTGTTTGTCGTGACATTTTCAACCCGGCGTTTATGAGAAACCGGCTTTTAAAAGAGACAGGCTACTAATGGAAGATATACGGTATGTTCACATCTGGACAAAGGGGGAGAATGAAACACAGTTTGAGTTGAATGGACTAAACAGGACAGGTGTGAAAACACCCTTAAGGTTTTAAGGCTTTTACACATAAAAGTTACGTGCTTAAAATTTATGTAAATGTTTTGTGCTTTAAAATATTTTCCGGACTCACCTATTCTTAATGCTACCACTCACATATTCCGCTGTGCATTTGTTGAGTTTTTGAGAATTTTCCACAAAAATGCAAGGCTTTCAGTCTGTATATACATTACACGGCAGATTCATATCTGAAAAATGTGGAATTAAATGCAGCTTTTTAAACAACGCTCTAGGTGACTACCAGCTTTTACCAAAGCAAATAAAAGTGTCAAAAACTACAGTTTCTCAAACAGCCATTTTAGGTTTTTTACCAATGTGAGTCATTCAATCTATCTACACTTAGATTTTAAAATGACTCATTTTAGAGCAGAAATACACATTTATACCCCCTGGTACAAAAAACTGATTGACAATCAATAGATCATTTCCTTCTCTGTGGTAACTGCAGATGCATGTATTTTATGGTATTACCAACTTGTTTAAATTGTATTAAGGCAAAGTTTCACACAATTACTAGTGATTGGCTTCTTTGAGTGAGGAGTGGGTTCTGTTTTATCTAGTTCAGCTTTCGGTTACGGTGACATGCGCTCGAATGAGTCAGCTGTTCAATTTCTCTGGCAGCTACATTTTATTTTCCTTCGAGTCTGTCCAAACACAGTCACAGGCAGCTTTAAGAAATCCAACATAGCAATGTTCTCAACGCTCAACTTGAGCCTTTGTAACAGCAGTCCACAGATCACTGGGTGACGTCATGGTGGGTGACTCATGAAGTTCCCGGTGATGTCTGTACATCTTCTCTTGTAGATATTTGCTGTTAACCCTTTTGTGCATTAACTTTATTTCTTTGACAGGTGTTTTGAAATTTTTGGTTGCATCTTGAGCTCTGAATGACATCATATACGACAAAACCCTGCGGGACATTTTTATTGAAAAGCATTTAAACTTTTGAGTTTGCATTTTACATGAAAGGAAACTGTACACGCTAAGGCGTTCTTTAACTTCTCATCCTACAAGCTGGGAACTGGCACAAGATGGAGTCACCATACATTGTGTGTCACAAGATATAATGCGTGACCTTTTAAAACACTTGACATTGGGGAGGACACACTCCTCTATTATGTGTCTATGCCATGAGTCTGGTGGAAGCTAGTTAATGTTTGCATTGGTTTATAATATTCATGAAATTTCAGCCCCTGTTTAATCACTGGGAGCAGTGAAACATTCGCTGTCCGTCTCTTGTATATGCACAGTTGTGGCAGCGACAGTACAGCATTTCATATTGGAAATACAACTATGTATTATGATAATCACATCCTATTATCTGGCCTTCTGAATATGTTTGATCTCAAGACTATACTCAGACTAAACTCTACAGGGCACTCCTCTATTTTTTAATGAATTTCCATGGTTTCGAGTAGTTTTCAGGTCTTTGCTGAGATTGTCCTCATTGTGTCCCTGACTGTCTCCGTTCACTTTGTCTCTAAACTCAAACTCTACTGTCTAAAGGTCTGGGGAGGATTGCATCACCCTAGTTCATTTCTGTGGCTGTGTGCTCCATCCATAGAGCTCAGTACAGCAGAGAGCCAGTCTCTCGCCTAACTCAGCCTCCCCTGGTGTGTGACCTCAATTACAGAGGCAGAGAGATTATGGGTCAGAATTAATACCACTCTTAATCTGTACACTCCTCTCCAACGCCTTCTATCTGCTCTTATCCGCTGTCTTTAGCGTCTTGATTCAATGTGTTTAATAATTGTGTTTAATAAACACAATGGTTTGATCACTCGTTCTTCTGTCAAATGTGCAATGACATCAACGTTCTTGCTCTTACTTCATCTGTAAGTTGTTTTATTTATTTATTTATTTATTTATTTATTTATTTATTTATTTATTTATTGCAATACAGCACTGATTTAGTTGATCCAGAATGCTGCAGTGAGAGTACAGACAGGAAAGACCACATTTGTCCCATATTGGCATCTCTTTGTTGGTTCCTGTTAAATTTAAAATCAAATCCTCACATACAAAGTGTTGATTAATCAGGCCATATCTCAACTTAAATACCTCATAACACCCTAACAGAGCACTACTTCAGGTTAACTTGTGGTTGCTGGGGCATTTAAAAGTAGAATAGGAGGCAGTATACGACTTACTAACTATATATTGAGTTGTTTGAATTGGGGTGGACATCTATTTACTATGCAAAACTATCAAATTTCATAACGCATATTGGAAACATGTTGCAGACCACAGGACAAAAGTGTTGCATTTTGGTGCAGAACTATTTCTACAACAATGATACAGAACTTTGGCTTTGGGTAAGGATGTGCTCACTGTGTGCACTTCTAGTTCGTT